>JAATWR010001161.1:0-245761 GCA_018703725.1 Brassica juncea | reverse complement strand
TCTCTTCTCCTTTGCACACTTGATGTCAAAGTTAGAAGCTCACAGCCCACAATGCTTTGTATTCAAACTCAACTGGCAGATGGCAAGACTTCCCATAGACAATGTTGAAAGGAGTAGTGCAGAGGAGTCTTGAATGCGTTCTATATGCCCAAAGAGCACATCAAGCTTGGCTGACCAATCCTTCTTCTGGTTCCTACAACCTTTTCCAAGATTCCTTGATTTGCTTGTTGGAGCTTCCACTTGGCCACTTGTTTGAGGGTGGTAGGGTGTTGCAACTTTGTATTTCACTCCATTCTTCTGAGAAGACCCTCAAAACCTTGTTGATGAAATGTGAACCTCCATCACTTATGACCACTCTTGGAACTCCAAACCTTGGGAAGATATTACTCTTGAATATTTTGACCACCACTCTTGAATCATTGTAGGACTTGCTATTGCTCCACACACTTTGATACATAGTCCAGCCACCAAGATGTATTTGTTGCCATAGAAGAAGGGAAGGGTCCCATGAAGTCAATCCCCCAAACATCAAACACTTCCACTTCAAGGATTGGGTTTGGGGCATCTCATTCCTCTTAGTAATGTTCCCACTCTTGGCAAGAATCACATCTTGAAATGAAGTCTTGTGAGTCTCTGAAACATGTGTAGCCACCAAATCCAGCTGTGTAGCACCTTGAGACAGTCTTGAAAGTAGCAAAATGGCCTCCATAGGAAGATCCATGGCAATGTGAGAGGATTCCTTCAACTTCTTCTTCAGCCACCACTCTTCTATAAATCTGATCTTTGCATAGGGTGTAGAGGTATGGTTCATCCCAATAGTATCTCTTCAAGTCTTTGTAGAACTTCTTTATCTCATACCCTTTAAGCCTCAATGGTTCCTTTTCAGTGGCTAAGTAGTTAACCAAATCAGCATACCAAGGTCCCTTCTCTTCAGCTGCCTTAACCTCTTCAATCTTTTTTCCAGTCTCAATGACTGCCACCACTGACATGATGGCCATGACATGCTCTCTCTAAGTCCCTCATCAATAGGGATTCCACCTTCAATTCTCAACCTGGACAGTGATCAGCAACTCCATTCTCAATCCTGGCTTGTCTCTAATCTCCAAGTCAAAACTCTGAAGCAAAAGGTCCACCTTAGTAGTCTTGGCTTGGCATCCTTCTTTGCTAGGATGTCTCAAAGCTGCATGATCATTAACACAATGACCTTAGAAACCACCAGGTAGCTTCTGAATTTCTCAAAGGCGAAGACAATGCCAGCATCTCTTTCTCTGTTGTGGCAATTTCATCGTGGCATCATTCAAGGTTTGGCTAGCATATAAATCACATGAGTTTTGCCATCCTTCTTCTGCCCCAGGAGCCCCAACAGCAAAATCACTAGCATCACACATTATCTCAAAGGGGAGGTCCCAATCAGGTGGCTGGAAAATGGGAGCACTAACAAGGTCAACCCTTTATCTTCTTGAAAGCCCTCAAGACATCTTCATCAAAACTGAAAGCGGCCTCCTTGCACAGCAACTTGGTCATGGGTCTAGCAATCTTTGAGAAGTCCTGATGAATCTTCTATAAACCCAGCATGGCCAAGGAAGCTCCTGATGTCTTTACTGTCTTGGTGGTGGCAAGCTGACCATCACCCAATCTTAGCCTGTCCACTTCAATGCCCTTTCTGAAATCTTGTGTCCCAGCACAATCCCCTCTTTGACCATGAATGACACTCTCCCAATTCCAGACTAGGTTGGTGTCTTCACATCTCTGTAGGACCCTGCACAAGTTGGACAAACAAGCAGAAAACGAAGATCCTAGACAGAGAAATCATCCATGAATACCTCCACTAATCCTCAATGAGATCCGAGAAGATAGACATCATGCACATTTGAAAGGTTGCTGGGCATTACATAACCCAATGGTATCCTGCGATAAGCAAAGTGCCATGGGGCAGGTGAATGTTTTGTCTCTCTTGATCATTGGGATGTATGGGATTTGGAAGAACCCTGAACCCATCAAAAAACAATAGAAAGGATGGTTTGCAAGCCTCTCAAGCATTTGATCAATGAATGGCAATGAAAATGATCTTTCTAGATGCAGAGTTGAGCTTTCTATAATCAATACACATCCTATGGCCAGTTATGGTTCTAGTTGGTTATCTATTCATCCTTGTCATTTTAACACAGTGATACCACCCTCTCTTGGAACTACATGACAGGAGATACCCATTTAGAATCTGAAATAGGATAGATAACACAGCATCTAAGAGCTTAAGAATCTCCTTCTTTACAACATCTTTAAGGTTGGATTCAACTCTTTTGATGCTCTATAGAAGTCATGATTCATCCTCTAAATGTATCCTGCATGCACAAAGAGTGATCCCTTAATACATCTAGTGAGTATCCAATTGCCTTCTACAAACTTTTAAGTGCATTTAAAAGTTGAGAAAGCCAAGTTCAGTAAGTTCACTACTCCACATGACAGGATAGGACTCATTAGGGCCTAGAAATGCGTACCTTACACCATGGGGAAGAGGTTTTAGCTCCACCTTTGGTGCCTTGAGCTCACTCCATTCATCTAATTTGGTGTTCCTCTTGTTGAGAGGCTGAAAACAGCTGGGTGGCACCTCTTGTTTGAGCCCCTCATACTGGCCTTTATCAACAATCTTCTGCGAGAATCCAGCAGGCTGCAATAGCCTCACTCTCTTTTTGTTCTCAACCACTTGGACCCCTTTATCCACTATCAAGCATGCTGCAAAGGTCCTTATTGTCAACTCTCCAAGTGCCAATTCCTCAATAGCTCATCAGCAAGAGCTTCCATCTTCCTCTATGTAAAACCTTGGCCTTGCACAGTTGACCCTCTTCATTACCTCATTGATATCAAAATGGAGAGTGTGCTCTTTCCCAATGATGAGATGCATCTTGCTGCCTTCCTTCACATTGATAAGGGCTCCTGCTGTGGCTAAGAATGTCTTCCAAGGAGCAAGGTGTCTCTAGCTTCTTCATCCATCTCAAGAACGACAAAACAGTAGGAATTTCACAATTTCCCACCATCACAGGGAGGTCTTCAAGGAACCATGGGAATTTGACTGATCGGTCAGCAAGCACGAAAGAGATTTTCACTCTCTGTATTGGCTGAATCCAAGCTCTGGGCAACAGATAGAGGCATGAGACTGACACTAGCTCCCAAATCACATAGACATCTCCAACATCAAAGGACCAATGGCACAAGGTAGGGTAAAGCAGCCTGGATCCTCTAGCTTCTTAGGGATTGTCAATCTCTGGATGATTGCACTACACTCATGAGTAGAACCATCATGCCTCCATTTCCTTCTTCTTCTTGGCAGCCACAACATCCTTCAAGAACTTGCTGTATTGAGGACAAGCTGAAGCATCAATGATTGCATGTGACTTGAACTTCACTCATTTGCTTCTCAAAGAGTCTTTGTTACTTTTCCAAAAGTTGCCTCTTGAATCTTCCAGGAAATGGCAGCTTAGTTTCATGGGAGGAGGAACAAAGAAGATCTTTTGTTGGATTGGCACTTCATCATGCTCTAGTGCTTTCTTTTCTTCTCTCCAACCTTTCCTTACCCTTAGCTTCAACAATCTTCTCTAGATTCTCCTCATCAACTTTCTCATCACAATCACAACATCATCATCAATGTTGATAGCCACCCCCCCCTTAGTTTCTGACCTCCTAGGGAGAGTTCCTGGAGGTAGCTCTCTACCACTTCTCAAATTGATTGCTTCATTGGTTCTTTGGGGTTTTGCTCAGCCTTCCTGTGTATGTTCTTGTTGGCGACTTGGCTGAGAGTTCATGAAGCAAACTGATTCTCCAAAGCTCTAATTTTGTTTTTATCTCAGTGTACTGCTGTCAATCTTGAAGTGAACAGTCTTGAATTCAGTCCCAGTCTTTGGCTGCTCTAGCTTGACCTTCCAACAATTGTTTGAAATAGCTCTGTTTTGGGGTCAAAATCGGTCAATGACGAAATCGTCACCCACCCGAAAATCCTCGAAAGAAAAACCAAGCGACGATCAATCCAAGAACCGGGTCGTCGCTCTATAAATTCACGGAAGGCTCGTCCTCCCATCTGGCGCCAACGGCGAGGGTCCTGGCGCCCATCCGTGCGATCACTCCTGATCTCGGGCATGGCTGCATCTTGGTCCCGTTGAAACCATGTCTGGATCGTCGAGATCTACAATGAGTCTTGTTAAGGGCCTCCCGATTGTTTAAAAAAGATTCATCTTTTAAACCGTCGTCAAGCTCGAAGCCACATTGCTCGCATCCTCGACGACGGAAAATCTACAAATCCAAGTCCATCTCAAATCCCGATACTCGCGAATTTCATTGGATTAGAACGATTATCTCAAATCTACGCTAAAGACCTTCCCAAACTCAAAAAGATTTCCCGCAATCACTGACGGAGGAAAGATCGAACAACCCACGTGGACAGAATGAAAGATGGCCTTGGCCATCGGCCGGCACGCGCAGCACGCGAAGCGAACTGGACGCCGGACGGCAGCGGGAGACGCTGGCTCGGCAGGGGAAGGAGGACGCGACCGTGGACCGGGCACCGGCCCTGGACGCCGAGGGCCACCGCCTGCAGCGTCCGGCGGCACCCCTGCCTGGATCGCCGGACGGACAGCGGCATGGACAGACGGGACACACCGCATGTTGGACGCACGGCGGCACCTACGCTGGCTTGCCCGGCGAAACTGCGGCAGGCGCGGCGCCAGCCGGACGCAGTGACGCGGGCTGGCCTGTGCTGCGGGCCGGAGCCATGTGGAAGCGGAACGGAATGGAACGGCCGGCCTGGCTGCGCCGTGCGGCACACCCCGTCACGCCTTCCGTGCCTGGTCGCCGGTGTTGGCACGAGGGAACGTGGGCTGGTTCAGGTCCCGGCCGGCACAGCCGGGACGCGGCTGAAGCGGACCGAGGGCTGATGGACGCCGGCGGCACCCGTCACGCGGAGCCGGCCTGGCGCGCCGGCGGCACCTCGATCATGCAGGTCGGCAGCTGGCGTCGGTCCCGGCCCTCGTCTCGTCTTGGTCCCTATCTTGTCCGCGTTCACCGATCCTCCATCTTACTTGGTTAGGATCAATCTACTGAGTTTTTGGAACGACCACGGTTTATTGCTGAAAACATACTATCTGCGACTTACGAAGGAATTGGAGGTTCCCTTCGAAACACCGAAACCTTCAAAGATCGTCCTTATCGAAAAAACCGTAAAAAGCCGCTAAACGGCCACAAGTGTTCCAACGCTCCACGTACGATTTTCCGAAAAGGAAGGATAACACTATGACGCGTTAATCTTTAATCTCTTCACTAGAGATAAATGTCAGTTTTCCAGAAGATAAATATCAGTTTCCAGAAGATAAATGTCAAGATTTCCGAAGAAAATGGTCAGTTTCCCAATAAACAAACGAAGATGGACGAAAATGGAAAAAGCCTCCGACTCAGCCCTGCGAGAAGATAAACCGTCTTAGAGGAGATAGTATAAGGAGAGCTTTTGAGCAAGTAAGCAAACCAGATCACAAACTTTAAGCACTTTAGCACTTAGAGCGTTTAGCATTCTTTTCTGTTTCACTAGCGAGTGGCGACTCAACTAGGATAGGACTTAGGCTACCAACTATGCGGAACCTTGACACCGCCCTACGGCCGGTTTTTTCTTTTCTTTGGTACACGCTAACGAGAAGCAAAATAAGATCTCTTTCGCCTTCGATTTTTACGATTCTACCACCCCCCATTTTTGCAAACTCTATTTTGATTGTTCGTGTGCGGCCCAGCAGTATCCTGGACCTGTCAAGGAAGATTGGTTAACTCGGTTTCCTCCATAAAAACTTTATCGGAAATTGACGGTGCGGAATTTCGGTCCCCAAGTTTGGCGCTAAAGAGGGGGGGGGGGGGGGGTTTAGGATCTATCTATCTCGCAACTGCACACCGCTCTGATCATGTCAGCCGACGCCACCAAGGATCAGCCAGCGCTAGTACGGAACACCGTCGACCGCCAACGTGGAGAAACTCCCAGGTGGAGACGCTCCGCAGTCACTGATGATGCACACTGAGGCGCTCAGCCAGCCAGAAGGGAAATGGTTTACCCTCCGCCCAGGCACGGGCGGAACACAGGACAAGATGATAACCTCGCTCGCCAAAACAGGTCGGATAACCTTAAACGTGCGAGGAGCAAGGTTTCCGCGCGTGTCCAACCCAAGGCACGCCGGGCAGGATACTGACTCGGATCTCCCGAAGCACAAGAAAAAGATGCCCCGAAATAGAGCCCACTTTCCGGCGGAAACGGCTCCGAAAGCGACAGCAACACTCCGAGAACCTGTCCACTCCTCGCTGCGGGAAAACAAGAAGAAAGCGCTCGTTCCGAGTGCATTCGATCTAGATATCATCGACCTATCTGATCCTTCCGATGAAGACGCTGACATCCACCCCAGAGAACACCAAGCCAGTCGCTCGCAGACGGTTATCCGTTCGATAGGTCCCATACAGAAGAAAGAGAAGAACTTTACTGACGGAGGGAGACGCCGGAAGAACTCGAGGAACCACTCGATCTATCGCGACCATCGTCGACGAGGTTCGGAGGAGGTAACGCCTGGCAGCATAGCGAGATCCATGATCTCCGCGAACTCTCAAAAAGACCGTCGGCTGAAGTGAAAGCGGTAAAATCGCAAATCCTCAGGTCGACAGTTCCGCACCCTAGGTCGAAGACTTCGCGAGGAAGCACGGAAAGAAACGCCGTTCACCACTCGGATCACGGAAACACGCATCTCAGACCACCGGAAAGATCAAAATCCAGTATCTAATGACGGTACGAACGGCTTCCAAGTCTCACCTGCAGTCCTTCGCCGATCGCAATGGGTAGGTTCAAACCCCTTCCCTGATCTCAAACGTGACGCATGTCATTGTCTTCTCTTCGTCGAGCCACCTCAATGTGCTGCGTCTCGAGGTGGTTCTCTCTCCCGCTCAAAAGGAACTCATCGGAAGCTTCCGCCACTGGCCTCGGCGTTTTCTCAAACAGTAAACTCCTGTTCATGACAGAGAAACTTCCGACGTGGATCTCTGGAGTCTAGCTCGAAGGAAGCGGTCGCTCCGCCTGACTTCATGCGAAGGTTCAAACTGTTATGGCAGAGTAACCTGGCATCAGCGACAAGGTCGCAATCGCCGCCCTGAGGAACACTCTCTGGTTCAGTCCCGAGTGTCCGAAGTGGTACTAACTCTGGAAAATCCGCGGGACAATCCAGGATACTCTCCACAAAGGCAACGGACTTCAATCATCACAGGAAGAAGATATGAAGCTTCTATCTCAGAAGCACGGACCGCAGAAAACCGCGTCCAGAAGAAACCCCTCATCGTAACTCCAGAATACGTCCATCACGACGGGGAAACGCCCAAGGCGATCATAACTCCAAACTACGCATCAACTTGGAGCAGGCAAAAACCTCCGAAACACCTGGACCAGGAACCATTACAAGGATAACTCCTATTCCCAGTTCCCCGAGAACCAGAGGACACTCCACTTCTGCGACTGCAAAGTTCTCGTCGGCCCCGTCTCGCCGCAAACTCCTCACCGGCGGAACTATCAAAGGTCAAGAGTATCAAGGACTTTTGCGCCTGACCTCTCGCCGCCCAAAGACATAACAAAACTGTCTTTTCTTCAACTAAATGAACTGGATGAGATAAGGATGGATGCTTTTGAGAACTCAAGGATCTACAAGGAGAAGACTAAGGGTTTCCATGACAGGCACATCCTCAAAAGAGAGTTCAAGGCAGGAGATCAAGTGCTTCTTTACAACTCTAGACTGAAGCTGTTTCCAGGAAAGCTTAAAGTCAAGGTGGTCTGGTCCACTTGTGATCAAAGAAGTGAGACCTTATGGAGACATTGTGCTTTGGAACAAGGATGGTGGAGACTTCACAGTGAATGGCCAGAGACTCAAGGAATACATGGCCACAGTACCAAAGGAGGATGGGACATCAACCCCACTCTCTGATGCTCCCCTTGCCTAACCTCAAAGGAGGCAAAGTCAAGCTAGTGACTGTAAACAAGCTCACTTGGGAGGAAGTTCCATGGTTATCCTTGTAAATATGCATTAGGATTTGTTCTTTTTCAATTAAGTAACTTGGAGAATGGTGATAGCTTGGGGATGAGTGGATAAAGCTTTGAGAAGAGGTTGAATAAAAAAAAATGGTTTGGAGGTTGGACCGGGTAGGGTGGACCGGGGTCGCTACCCGGACGGACGCGCAGCGTGCTGAACTATCGGACCGGGGTGCGGTGTCCGGGTGAAAGCACCCGGTCGTGAAGCGGACGGACGGACGCAAGGGGATGCGTCCGGGTACATACGTCCGGGTAGAAGAACCCGGTCGTGAAACAAGCAGAACGGACCGGGGACGGGACATCCGGGTAGAGGTACCCGGTCGTGAGCGAATGGACGGACGGACCGGGGTGCATCGTCCGGGTAACAGCCCCCGGTCGTGGAGACGTACGGACAGACCGGGGACGACCGTCCGGGGTAACTTACCCGGTCGTTCTCCGCGTGACCAAGACCCACGAACAACCCGACGGAGCCCCACGACCCGCGCATGACCCGGCCGCGACCCAAGGTAAGTTTCTTCCACCCTAAACCGACCCAAACCCACCTAAACCGACCCAAACCCACCTAAACCGACCCGAACACCCATCCACCCGACCCAGAAACATTTTAAAACCCTAAGCCACCCTCTCTCTCCTCACTTCATCTTCTTCCTCACATCATAATCCTCTCTAGCCTCCAAGAGCATAAACCCCACTAACTTTGTCAAATCTCAACCAAATCACAAATTTCTTTCTCCCACATCCAAGCCTTCCTTCCCTAGCTCTAATTCCTTGAATCTTTTTATCTTTATCCTTCATCCAAAGCAAGGTATGGTATCTCTAAGTTCAAATTCGTAACCCTCATGAACCCTAAAATTTTGAACTTGAAATTTGAGCCTTTTCTTGCTAGATTCTTGTAAATTAGACTAGGGAAAGCTTATATATCATGCTGGGCAGTTGATTTCATTGTGGAATTGAGATTAATTTGAACTTTGGAAAATTAGGGTTCATGAGATTTGGGGGTTTTTCATAAAGTGCTTGTTTTGGATTGTTCTTGGGTTAGATTGGATGCCAGGTTGATGGAGAACTTCAATTTAGGCCATTTTAAGCTTGATTGTGCTTAATTGAGTGGTTTTGATTCTTAGAAGTTCTTGTTGCTCATAAAAAAAAAAAAAAATTTGAGCATGAGAATTCTCTAAGATGTTCTAAAGCCTTTTGCTTAAAAGTTTGTTTCTTGTGAGCAATTGATCATTGGAGTTGTAATTCTTATGCTTTTGATCATATTCCTCATATTGAAAGCTTTTTCCTTCTCAAGCTTACTCTTTTCCAAGGTCTAAAGTTTCAGGTACCAATGGGGCGAAAGAGTGAAGCTGATCTTGAAGTTGAGAAGCAAGAGCGTGCAGCAAGACACACTGCTCAGTTTGGGAAATCTTTGGGTTCACAGCCTGGTTCAGAGGAGGAGCGCCGCCAGCAAGCCTTGGCACTGCTAAGGAAGAAGGCACAAGCCAAAAAAGAAGGGAAGAGAGTTGTGGTTGCTAAGAGTGTGGCTGAAAGTGCTCAAAAGCAAGCCAAGAATGATGGGAAGAAAGTTGTTGCTGATAAGAGTGTGGCTGATGGTGCTCACAAGCAAGCCAAAAGGGATGGAAAGAGATTAGCTGTTGGAGACAAGGTGGCTGATGGTACTCACATGCAGGCTACTCCAAAGAGAGCTAAGGCACCAAGAAATTCTAGTGTGGGAGCTCTTGTGATTGAGAAGACAAGCAACAAAGGTGATCATACCCTTGCTCACACTATGAGGGCTATGACTCCACCTAGGAGAGCACCAGACCTTGTGCAAGAAGTTGTAGAGAGCCTTAACCAGCACAACAAGGAAGAGAAGTTGGCAAGGGCTAGAGCAAAGAAGCAAGGCAAGAAACCAATGATTGCAGAAAATGAAGGTGAAGAGGATGAGATATCTTCTAATGATGAGCATGCTGATCCTAAATCAAAGTATGACAAGAGGGATAGATCCAAGACACCTACTGAAGATGAGCTGCTAGACTTTTTGAGGAATGGCATTGCTTGTTTCCCCACCAGATTTGTTCATAAGATGATTTTGCAAGAGCTGTACCTTGATGATGATGTTGAAGAAATGCTTCAGCACATGAAGGTGGGCAGCCTCTACTCAGCAGCTTACCCCACTCACAAAGAAGTCTCTTGCCAATTCTTGGCTACACTAGAAGCAACTTTTCACACTTCCAAGCATGCACAGCAAGGATGGGGAGAGATCAAATTCAAGATTGAGGGTGAGGTGTACTCCGTGTCTTTCAAAGAGATTAGTGAAGTTCTTGACCTTGAGGATCAGAAAAACCCTTCACTTCCAACACTCAAGACAGCCCCTAAGGAGAAGACCATTGCTGAATCAATGTGGACCTTATTGACAGGACAAGGAAAAGGGGGCCAAAAGAAGGAGAAGAATGGTGCTATTAGGCATCCCACTATGCGCTACCTCCACAGGTTGCTTAACCACACCCTCTTCCAGAAGAAGGAAGTAGGGAATGTTGCTGGAGACGAGTTGAGATTCCTTCACCAAACCGCCCGACACTTTGTTTCCTCTCCTCAGCTCCCTAGTGTCCCGGATGATTTCTACTCAGATTTTGGTATGGTTGGCTTCCTTGTACAGCGCCTCATGCACTACAAGAGCTGGGCTTGGACAAACCGTGACTCCAGACCTCAGATTGGTATTGGTGGCTGGATAACCCCATTAATAGCTTACCAAGGGATTGATTGGGTGATGATGGAGTAAGTCCTACTTTCTTGGATGGAGCTTACCTGAGGAAGGCTCAATTTCTAAGTGGACGGTTTAATGGAAAATGTGTCTACTCTTACTCAAGGGGTGGCAAGAAAGCTGAGCTATTGCTTCCTAGCCCACACCTCTCTTCCTTGAGCACTTCAGGAGACATCAGCTTTGACATCAGTGAGGAGCACCTCCTTAGGAGTCATGGACCTCTTTGCCCGGTGAACCTGCCCAAAGGTGATAAGGATGTAAGAAAGCAGAGTGCTTATGAAGAGGAGTACACCAGAAGCACCACTGCTCATCTTTTTGGCCCTCCTCGTTACAAGCTTGAGCATTGCACCAGTGTCCTGCCCCTTGGACCCCTACGCCAGGCTCATGACCAAATTAAAATCCTCCAGAGGTGGAACAAGGCTCAAGATAGGACCATTTTCAAGCTCACCAACAAGTGCAAAGAGCTGAAAAGGACTGTGAAGAGGCAAGCTGAAGTTTAAGCCCGGTTATTGAAGAAAGTGGCTGATGTACTAGCTAAGGGGGCTGTAGCTGGCTGCAAGGCTGAGGACTTTGATCTTGATGCTTTCAATACACCCCCTCCTATACCACTTATTGACCCCTCTGCACCACAGTCCAGCAAGCAAGCTCTCCGCCGTTTGAGGAACCCTTACATCGCCCCATCCGAGTCCGGAAACAAGTCACCATCCCTAAGCACCACTGCTGATGAAGATGACTCTGAGGGAGAGGCATCAGCCTCATCCCATGCTCCATAGAGGTACTCCAACACCCTATCATTGTATATACCATTCATCATTTCATTTAGTTTTATTTTTCTTTCTTTGGGCCCTTCTCCACATTTAAGAAACACAGAGACTGTGTGAATTAAGTGTGGGGGAGGTGTCAAGTTGCTAATGGTCTTGTGTTTTATGTCATATGCATGCACTTGTAGATAGTTATTGCATAGAAAAAACCAAAAAAATTTGAAAAATTTGAAAAGCGCAAAAAGAATCATGTAGTTGCATTAGGATTGAGTCTAGATCATTCACTTGCATAAAAAAAAAAGAAGAGAAAAATCATCATATAGGTTGCATCTTGCATAAGGGGACAAGGATGATAGTTGCCTTGTAAAGATGCTCATGCAAAGTTCTTAAAGTGATAACCTTTATAAACATAGTAAGTAGCTTGAGCAATCTTAGGATAGCTTGTAAACTTTGTGCCTTGAAATCTCTTCCTAAAGCTTATTTGATTGATTGATGCTATCTCTTTGAAGTTTGCTCCTGTCATATTTAGACTCTAAGTCTCTTGCTCATGGTCCCTTGTGTACTAAGCCATGGATAGAACACTTGAGTTGTCCCTCCCATTCTTTGTCTATCTTTATGGACAAGCTCAAGTGGCACTCCACACCCTAAAACCCTTACCTCCTTTCAAGCTTTCATTATTTGTTGAGTGAGGCCTTCTTTGGAAAGCTTTACATGTGCATAATGTTGAGAGTATTGGGAACGACAATGCTTGGTCTCCATCTTAGCTAGATTAGACACTCATAATGTCTAGCTTCTAGGATGGGGGTGAGTGTTGTATGATATGATCTTGGGAAAGTGAAAGGTTTATGAAAGAAAAGGTTGACTCATGGGACTCTAAAGTTATAAGTGATTAAGTCTACAACGGATAAGAGAAATGAAAGATTGTAAGCTCTAAGTTAGTAAATAAGTCTTGGCCCCCATAAAAAAAAAAAAAAAAAAAAAAAGAGAGAAGAAAAAAAAAAAAAAGAAGAAGAGAAAAAGAATAATGAAAAGGGGGCTAGCAATGTTTAGAAAGAGCTGAAAAAAGTTTAAAATGTGAAAAAAGAAAATCCCTTGTAGACTTCATTAAGAAAGAGTTTCAAATGAGAAAATATCTTGAGTATTTGGGGGGAATCTTTGGGTGAGAGATGTGAGTGGTATTTTGGCATTGGGAATAAGGATGTAGCTTATGTATTTAGGGAAAGGATAGAACAATGGAGATTGAGCATTGTATGCATGAGTTGATCCCTTTCTTAGATATATTATGTGCAATGTCAAGGCTACTTGTTTTGAGAGTGAACCACCTTTTGAAAGATCCCTTTGAACCTTCTGTTTCACTTGAATAAGACCTTCTTCCACCAAACCAAATGACTTGGACCATTTGACCATTTGCAAGAAGTCTTTTGAGTTTGCTTAATGTTTCTTAGAGGGCAAATGGAATTGTGGATTGTGGATTCATGATGAGTAAGTGTAGGGATCAAAGGAGTTAAGATAGGCCTTGTTAAGTTAGAGTTGGATTGAGTTTTTGCTCTTGCTACTTGGTATGTTTATACAAGGTTATCAAGTTGAGAACTAAGAAGAGCATTCTTTTGGCTATGAGTCCCCTCCTTCAAACCTCTCCTCCTTAGTCCCCACTAGTTCACTTGTGGACAAGTAAAGGACTAGTGTGGGGGAGTTGATGTCTTCCATATTTTCATATATTTAGCCATCTTTTTATTGCATTCTTTTAGTTGTAGGCTAAAGTTTAGGCTTGTCTAGGATCATTTTGCATTCATTTGTCCCTATCAGGTGTTGGAGTATGTTTTGGTGAGATTTGAGGTGTTTGGAGACCTTATGACCCAAAAAGAAGTGAAGAATCAAGATTGGCTATAAGAAGAGAAGTAAAACCAAGAGAAGAGGGTTAGACCGGGTAGCCTTGACCGGCTACACACACCCGGACGGATCAGGACGGACCAGCTCGTACGGATGACCGGGATGCCGCGTCCAAACTCGAGGACCCGGACCATAAGGAGCTGCAGGACGTCCGGGGAGACACGTCCGGGTAGGAGCACCCGGACGATGAAGACCGCTGGACCGCCGGGGAGACACGTCCGGGTACGTACACCCGGACGGAAGAAATAGACGCATCCAGGCCGAGAGACTTCCGGGGAGACACGTCCGGGTAGGAGCACCCGGACGATGAAGACTGATGGACGGCCGGGGAGATGCGTCCGGGTACGTGCATCAGGACGGGCGAACAAGACGCATCTAAACTGAGGACGACCGGGGTGGCCTGTCCGGCTAGGAGTACCCGGTCGTGAAGAAGGTGATGATGACCGGGGTGAGGCGGCCGGGGTGAGACGGACGGCATGGAACCTGGACAGAGAAAAGAACGCGGCCAGCTTGGATGGCCGGGTAACTTGGACCGGATTGGATGGTGTTGTTGCTACCCTGACCGAGTTTTGTGCCTCTTTGCAATTGGTTTAGACCCATTTAGCTTAAGGACTTTTTAGTAATCTTAATCTATGTTTCTAGGGCTTTTAAGCCTAACTATAAGTACCCTTGTTATCCCTAATGTGGGACTTATCTCATTTTCTATCTAAGAACACATAAACCTCTTGAGTAAAGTTTCATCTTGATTCATAATCTCATCTTGTATTTGTGTTCTTGATTGTTGATTTCATCTCCTGTCTTTCTCTATATGTTTAAGCTTGAATCTCTCATGGGTTTAAGAGTAAGCATGTGGATTAGTGAGTAGATACATCTAAGATCCATGGGTTAGGGTGATAGAGAGTGATTAAGTTAGATCCAAGGTGTTTAGTGTTAGATCTATCATTTCCTTGCATTGATTTGGTGTTCTTAAAGCTATATATGAGTTGGCCTCTCAAACATAGAGCTATAGGCATTTCATGCCCGGAAGGTATTCTATGAAATGCCTGAACCAACACATCTATGCTTTTAGCTTGCTTTGCCTAAGGGATTAGTTGTCAAAGAAGCTAGGATTGCTATTAGACTCATTCTCCTTGTTTGCTTTGATCATTACAGCCAAAGGGATTTGGTGTACTTGGGTGATCATTGCAAAAGAGCATTCATCTAGGGATAGAGCTTGCTTAGTTTTGTTGTCTAGGCATAAGGATTAGTTTGATTGAAAAGTTAGCATCTTGGATTGAAGCTCAATCATTTGATATAAAGTCCCTATACCCATGGGTTTCACTCTCCTCATAAGAAAGAAAGTCTTACCTTTTGTTGCATTTTGCTTATTGTATTAGTTTAATCATCATCCTCTCTAATGATTGCATTTAGATTAAGCATAGACTTGCATTCCCTCTGTTTCATTGTCACTTAGGACTGGTTCGACAATCTTATATACTACATCATTTGATTAGGACCTTAGAAAAGTCCTTTCATCAGCCCGCGCTGGCACCGGGCGCCGGGCGCCGGCTCGCCCGTGCTGGCACCGGGTAGGGTGGACCGGGGTCGCTACCCGGACGGACGCGCAGCGTGCTGAACTATCGGACCGGGGTGCGGTGTCCGGGTGAAAGCACCCGGTCGTGAAGCGGACGGACGGACGCAAGGGGATGCGTCCGGGTACATACGTCCGGGTAGAAGAACCCGGTCGTGAAACAAGCAGAACGGACCGGGGACGGGACATCCGGGTAGAGGTACCCGGTCGTGAGCGAATGGACGGACGGACCGGGGTGCATCGTCCGGGTAACATCCCCCGGTCGTGGAGACGTACGGACAGACCGGGGACGACCGTCCGGTGTAACTTACCCGGTCGTTCTCCGCGTGACCAAGACCCACGAACAACCCGACGGAGCCCCACGACCCGCGCATGACCCGGCCGCGACCCAAGGTAAGTTTCTTCCACCCTAAACCGACCCAAACCCACCTAAACCGACCCGAACACCCATCCACCCGACCCAGAAACATTTTAAAACCCTAAGCCACCCTCTCTCTCCTCACTTCATCTTCTTCCTCACATCATAATCCTCTCTAGCCTCCAAGAGCATAAACCCCACTAACTTTGTCAAATCTCAACCAAATCACAAATTTCTTTCTCCCACATCCAAGCCTTCCTTCCCTAGCTCTAATTCCTTGAATCTTTTTATCTTTATCCTTCATCCAAAGCAAGGTATGGTATCTCTAAGTTCAAATTCGTAACCCTCATGAACCCTAAAATTTTGAACTTGAAATTTGAGCCTTTTCTTGCTAGATTCTTGTAAATTAGACTAGGGAAAGCTTATATATCATGCTGGGCAGTTGATTTCATTGTGGAATTGAGATTAATTTGAACTTTGGAAAATTAGGGTTCATGAGATTTGGGGGTTTTTCATAAAGTGCTTGTTTTGGATTGTTCTTGGGTTAGATTGGATGCTAGGTTGATGGGGAACTTCAATTTAGGCCATTTTAAGCTTGATTGTGCTTAATTGAGTGGTTTTGATTCTTAGAAGTTCTTGTTGCTCATAAAAAAAAAAAAAAAAAATTTGAGCATGAGAATTCTCTAAGATGTTCTAAAGCCTTTTGCTTAAAAGTTTGTTTCTTGTGAGCAATTGATCATTGGAGTTGTAATTCTTATGCTTTTGATCATATTCCTCATATTGAAAGCTTTTTCCTTCTCAAGCTTACTCTTTTCCAAGGTCTAAAGTTTCAGGTACCAATGGGGCGAAAGAGTGAAGCTGATCTTGAAGTTGAGAAGCAAGAGCGTGCAGCAGACACACTGCTCAGTTTGGGAAATCTTTGGGTTCACAGCCTGGTTCAGAGGAGGAGCGCCGCCAGCAAGCCTTGGCACTGCTAAGGAAGAAGGCACAAGCCAAAAAAGAAGGGAAGAGAGTTGTGGTTGCTAAGAGTGTGGCTGAAAGTGCTCAAAAGCAAGCCAAGAATGATGGGAAGAAAGTTGTTGCTGATAAGAGTGTGGCTGATGGTGCTCACAAGCAAGCCAAAAGGGATGGAAAGAGATTAGCTGTTGGAGACAAGGTGGCTGATGGTACTCACATGCAGGCTACTCCAAAGAGAGCTAAGGCACCAAGAAATTCTAGTGTGGGAGCTCTTGTGATTGAGAAGACAAGCAACAAAGGTGATCATACCCTTGCTCACACTATGAGGGCTATGACTCCACCTAGGAGAGCACCAGACCTTGTGCAAGAAGTTGTAGAGAGCCTTAACCAGCACAACAAGGAAGAGAAGTTGGCAAGGGCTAGAGCAAAGAAGCAAGGCAAGAAACCAATGATTGCAGAAAATGAAGGTGAAGAGGATGAGATATCTTCTAATGATGAGCATGCTGATCCTAAATCAAAGTATGACAAGAGGGATAGATCCAAGACACCTACTGAAGATGAGCTGCTAGACTTTTTGAGGAATGGCATTGCTTGGTTCCCCACCAGATTTGTTCATAAGATGATTTTGCAAGAGCTGTACCTTGATGATGATGTTGAAGAAATGCTTCAGCACATGAAGGTGGGCAGCCTCTACTCAGCAGCTTACCCCACTCACAAAGAAGTCTCTTGCCAATTCTTGGCTACACTAGAAGCAACTTTTCACACTTCCAAGCATGCACAGCAAGGATGGGGAGAGATCAAATTCAAGATTGAGGGTGAGGTGTACTCCGTGTCTTTCAAAGAGATTAGTGAAGTTCTTGACCTTGAGGATCAGAAAAACCCTTCACTTCCAACACTCAAGACAGCCCCTAAGGAGAAGACCATTGCTGAATCAATGTGGACCTTATTGACAGGACAAGGAAAAGGGGGCCAAAAGAAGGAGAAGAATGGTGCTATTAGGCATCCCACTATGCGCTACCTCCACAGGTTGCTTAACCACACCCTCTTCCAGAAGAAGGAAGTAGGGAATGTTGCTGGAGACGAGTTGAGATTCCTTCACCAAACCGCCCGACACTTTGTTTCCTCTCCTCAGCTCCCTAGTGTCCCGGATGATTTCTACTCAGATTTTGGTATGGTTGGCTTCCTTGTACAGCGCCTCATGCACTACAAGAGCTGGGCTTGGACAAACCGTGACTCCAGACCTCAGATTGGTATTGGTGGCTGGATAACCCCATTAATAGCTTACCAAGGGATTGATTGGGTGATGATGGAGTAAGTCCTACTTTCTTGGATGGAGCTTACCTGAGGAAGGCTCAATTTCTAAGTGGACGGTTTAATGGAAAATGTGTCTACTCTTACTCAAGGGGTGGCAAGAAAGCTGAGCTATTGCTTCCTAGCCCACACCTCTCTTCCTTGAGCACTTCAGGAGACATCAGCTTTGACATCAGTGAGGAGCACCTCCTTAGGAGTCATGGACCTCTTTGCCCGGTGAACCTGCCCAAAGGTGATAAGGATGTAAGAAAGCAGAGTGCTTATGAAGAGGAGTACACCAGAAGCACCACTGCTCATCTTTTTGGCCCTCCTCGTTACAAGCTTGAGCATTGCACCAGTGTCCTGCCCCTTGGACCCCTACGCCAGGCTCATGACCAAATTAAAATCCTCCAGAGGTGGAACAAGGCTCAAGATAGGACCATTTTCAAGCTCACCAACAAGTGCAAAGAGCTGAAAAGGACTGTGAAGAGGCAAGCTGAAGTTTAAGCCCGGTTATTGAAGAAAGTGGCTGATGTACTAGCTAAGGGGGCTGTAGCTGGCTGCAAGGCTGAGGACTTTGATCTTGATGCTTTCAATACACCCCCTCCTATACCACTTATTGACCCCTCTGCACCACAGTCCAGCAAGCAAGCTCTCCGCCGTTTGAGGAACCCTTACATCGCCCCATCCGAGTCCGGAAACAAGTCACCATCCCTAAGCACCACTGCTGATGAAGATGACTCTGAGGGAGAGGCATCAGCCTCATCCCATGCTCCATAGAGGTACTCCAACACCCTATCATTGTATATACCATTCATCATTTCATTTAGTTTTATTTTTCTTTCTTTGGGCCCTTCTCCACATTTAAGAAACACAGAGACTGTGTGAATTAAGTGTGGGGGAGGTGTCAAGTTGCTAATGGTCTTGTGTTTTATGTCATATGCATGCACTTGTAGATAGTTATTGCATAGAAAAAACCAAAAAAATTTGAAAAATTTGAAAAGCGCAAAAAGAATCATGTAGTTGCATTAGGATTGAGTCTAGATCATTCACTTGCATAAAAAAAAAAAGAAGAGAAAAATCATCATATAGGTTGCATCTTGCATAAGGGGACAAGGATGATAGTTGCCTTGTAAAGATGCTCATGCAAAGTTCTTAAAGTGATAACCTTTATAAACATAGTAAGTAGCTTGAGCAATCTTAGGATAGCTTGTAAACTTTGTGCCTTGAAATCTCTTCCTAAAGCTTATTTGATTGATTGATGCTATCTCTTTGAAGTTTGCTCCTGTCATATTTAGACTCTAAGTCTCTTGCTCATGGTCCCTTGTGTACTAAGCCATGGATAGAACACTTGAGTTGTCCCTCCCATTCTTTGCCTATCTTTATGGACAAGCTCAAGTGGCACTCCACACCCTAAAACCCTTACCTCCTTTCAAGCTTTCATTATTTGTTGAGTGAGGCCTTCTTTGGAAAGCTTTACATGTGCATAATGTTGAGAGTATTGGGAACGACAATGCTTGGTCTCCATCTTAGCTAGATTAGACACTCATAATGTCTAGCTTCTAGGATGGGGGTGAGTGTTGTATGGTATGATCTTGGGAAAGTGAAAGGTTTATGAAAGAAAAGGTTGACTCATGGGACTCTAAAGTTATAAGTGATTAAGTCTACAACGGATAAGAGAAATGAAAGATTGTAAGCTCTAAGTTAGTAAATAAGTCTTGGCCCCCATAAAAAAAAAAAAAAAAGAGAGAAGAAAAAAAAAAAGAGAAGAAGAGAAAAAGAATAATGAAAAGGGGCCTAGCAATGTTTAGAAAGAGCTGAAAAAAGTTTAAAATGTGAAAAAAGAAAATCCCTTGTAGACTTCATTAAGAAAGAGTTTCAAATGAGAAAATATCTTGAGTATTTGGGGGGAATCTTTGGGTGAGAGATGTGAGTGGTATTTTGGCATTGGGAATAAGGATGTAGCTTATGTATTTAGGGAAAGGATAGAACAATGGAGATTGAGCATTGTATGCATGAGTTGATCCCTTTCTTAGATATATTATGTGCAATGTCAAGGCTACTTGTTTTGAGAGTGAACCACCTTTTGAAAGATCCCTTTGAACCTTCTGTTTCACTTGAATAAGACCTTCTTCCACCAAACCAAATGACTTGGACCATTTGACCATTTGCAAGAAGTCTTTTGAGTTTGCTTAATGTTTCTTAGAGGGCAAATGGAATTGTGGATTGTGGATTCATGATGAGTAAGTGTAGGGATCAAAGGAGTTAAGATAGGCCTTGTTAAGTTAGAGTTGGATTGAGTTTTTGCTCTTGCTACTTGGTATGTTTATACAAGGTTATCAAGTTGAGAACTAAGAAGAGCATTCTTTTGGCTATGAGTCCCCTCCTTCAAACATCTCCTCCTTAGTCCCTACTAGTTCACTTGTGGACAAGTAAAGGACTAGTGTGGGGGAGTTGATGTCTTCCATATTTTCATATATTTAGCCATCTTTTTATTGCATTCTTTTAGTTGTAGGCTAAAGTTTAGGCTTGTCTAGGATCATTTTGCATTCATTTGTCCCTATCAGGTGTTGGAGTATGTTTTGGTGAGATTTGAGGTGTTTGGAGACCTTATGACCCAAAAAGAAGTGAAGAATCAAGATTGGCTATAAGAAGAGAAGTAAAACCAAGAGAAGAGGGTTAGACCGGGTAGCCTTGACCGGCTACACACACCCGGACGGATCAGGACGGACCAGCTCGTACGGATGACCGGGATGCCGCGTCCAAACTCGAGGACCCGGACCATAAGGAGCTGCAGGACGTCCGGGGAGACACGTCCGGGTAGGAGCACCCGGACGATGAAGACCGCTGGACCGCCGGGGAGACACGTCCGGGTACGTACACCCGGACGGAAGAAATAGACGCATCCAGGCCGAGAGACTTCCGGGGAGACACGTCCGGGTAGGAGCACCCGGACGATGAAGACTGATGGACGGCCGGGGAGATGCGTCCGGGTACGTGCATCCGGACGGGCGAACAAGACGCATCTAAACCGAGGACGACCGGGGTTGCCTGTCCGGCTAGGAGTACCCGGTCGTGAAGAAGGTGATGATGACCGGGGTGAGGCTGCCGGGGTGAGACGGACGGCATGGAACCTGGACAGAGAAAAGAACGCGGCCAGCTTGGATGGCCGGGTAACTTGGACCGGATTGGATGGTGTTGTTGCTACCCTGACCGAGTTTTGTGCCTCTTTGCAATTGGTTTAGACCCATTTAGCTTAAGGACTTTTTAGTAATCTTAATCTATGTTTCTAGGGCTTTTAAGCCTAACTATAAGTACCCTTGTTATCCCTAATGTGGGACTTATCTCATTTTCTATCTAAGAACACATAAACCTCTTGAGTAAAGTTTCATCTTGATTCATAATCTCATCTTGTATTTGTGTTCTTGATTGTTGATTTCATCTCCTGTCTTTCTCTATATGTTTAAGCTTGAATCTCTCATGGGTTTAAGAGTAAGCATGTGGATTAGTGAGTAGATACATCTAAGATCCATGGGTTAGGGTGATAGAGAGTGATTAAGTTAGATCCAAGGTGTTTAGTGTTAGATCTATCATTTCCTTGCATTGATTTGGTGTTCTTAAAGCTATATATGAGTTGGCCTCTCAAACATAGAGCTATAGGCATTTCATGCCCGGAAGGTATTCTATGAAATGCCTGAACCAACACATCTATGCTTTTAGCTTGCTTTGCCTAAGGGATTAGTTGTCAAAGAAGCTAGGATTGCTATTAGACTCATTCTCCTTGTTTGCTTTGATCATTACAGCCAAAGGGATTTGGTGTACTTGGGTGATCATTGCAAAAGAGCATTCATCTAGGGATAGAGCTTGCTTAGTTTTGTTGTCTAGGCATAAGGATTAGTTTGATTGAAAAGTTAGCATCTTGGATTGAAGCTCAATCATTTGATATAAAGTCCCTATACCCATGGGTTTCACTCTCCTCATAAGAAAGAAAGTCTTACCTTTTGTTGCATTTTGCTTATTGTATTAGTTTAATCATCATCCTCTCTAATGATTGCATTTAGATTAAGCATAGACTTGCATTCCCTCTGTTTCATTGTCACTTAGGACTGGTTCGACAATCTTATATACTACATCATTTGATTAGGACCTTAGAAAAGTCCTTTCATCAGCCCGCGCTGGCACCGGGCGCCGGGCGCCGGCTCGCCCGTGCTGGCACCGGGTAGGGTGGACCGGGGTCGCTACCCGGACGGACGCGCAGCGTGCTGAACTATCGGACCGGGGTGCGGTGTCCGGGTGAAAGCACCCGGTCGTGAAGCGGACGGACGGACGCAAGGGGATGCGTCCGGGTACATACGTCCGGGTAGAAGAACCCGGTCGTGAAACAAGCAGAACGGACCGGGGACGGGACATCCGGGTAGAGGTACCCGGTCGTGAGCGAATGGACGGACGGACCGGGGTGCATCGTCCGGGTAACATCCCCCGGTCGTGGAGACGTACGGACAGACCGGGGACGACCGTCCGGTGTAACTTACCCGGTCGTTCTCCGCGTGACCAAGACCCACGAACAACCCGACGGAGCCCCACGACCCGCGCATGACCCGGCCGCGACCCAAGGTAAGTTTCTTCCACCCTAAACCGACCCAAACCCACCTAAACCGACCCGAACACCCATCCACCCGACCCAGAAACATTTTAAAACCCTAAGCCACCCTCTCTCTCCTCACTTCATCTTCTTCCTCACATCATAATCCTCTCTAGCCTCCAAGAGCATAAACCCCACTAACTTTGTCAAATCTCAACCAAATCACAAATTTCTTTCTCCCACATCCAAGCCTTCCTTCCCTAGCTCTAATTCCTTGAATCTTTTTATCTTTATCCTTCATCCAAAGCAAGGTATGGTATCTCTAAGTTCAAATTCGTAACCCTCATGAACCCTAAAATTTTGAACTTGAAATTTGAGCCTTTTCTTGCTAGATTCTTGTAAATTAGACTAGGGAAAGCTTATAGATAGCGATATTCCCAACCATGCGATCGTTTTTGAGGAACAAGAAACTGTAGGAATTGACAAACCTCATTACGATCCTCTAGTCATCGAACTGGTGATCCAGGATCTCGAAGTTGACCGCATCCTTGTCGATACAGGAAGTACGGTCAACGTCATCTTCCGAGACACCCTCTACAGGATGAAGATCCCACTTGGGGAAGTCGTCCCTGAGCCAAAACCTTTGACTGGGTTTTTGGGCGTCACCTCCATGATCCTCGGGAGCATTAAGCTCACAGTCATGGCTAAGGAAGTTACAAAGATCGTCGAGTTCGCAGTAGTCGACAACCTGGCCATCTACAATGCCATCATGGGAACCCCTTGGATCAACTCCATGAAGGCAGTGCCGTCCACATATCACCTCGGCATCAAATTTCCGACTCCAACCGGAACCGCAGTAATCTGGGGTAGTCAGAAACAGTCGAGACTCTGCTACCTACCCGAGTTCAAACTGTGAAAAGATCGGAACGCCCCTGCGGCCAACCCAAAAAGAGCAAAGGAATCACACAACATTCCTGAAAACTCGAAAAAGATGATCCAGAATCATCCGAACAGACAACGATTCAAGACAGCGACAAAGTCTCTGAGTCCATCGCCATAAAAGCAGACAACTCGACCCCCGCACAAACCACCGATCCGACTAGAACAATCGGAACGGTGACACACGAGGAGTAAAAATGTCTGCAGGAACATTCAGAACTACGAGATGGCTTGATCCTCGAAAGAGGTACGTAGGCAGCTCGTCGAAACCCAGCGAGTTCAGCTATCCCCCTCACCAAAAAAGGGGGGCAGGGGGGGGAGTGGGTACGTGTACTCCTATACTCCCACAAAAACGCGAAATATCCGCACATGTATTCGAAATTTTCGAAACTTTTTAATAAAATTCTTTCTATCAAACTTTGAAAGCATGCTTAACAAAGTAATGCATCAAAACTTCGGAAAAACGAAAATCATATCTTCGGGGAAACGCGAGACGTCGCAATTTCCCAAAGGTATCGAAATCTCATCATCCATCAAAACAGTCCACCTGAGACTTAAAAAACAAACTCCCGTCGATTGGCCCCGACGGACGAACACAGAAACGTTTCACTAATACAAACCATAGTCAGACCTTTTCAAGGTCCTCTTACATCCGACAAGGATATCATAGCGCGCTATACAAGAAGTCCAAAATTTTGGTTAGCTCTTCCAAACGGAAATAGCTCGATTCGCACCCAAACAAATCATATAAGCCGATAACAATTCGCGGATTTTAAAACGGTGCGAGTCAGGACGAAATCACTAACAGGCGAAACGAAAGCCGATCAGTCATCGCATAGCCTTAAAGCTGAGAGTAAGCCTAGGTCTTGCCCTAAACCCAGTCTTGCTGGATCTTGACATCTCACAGGCATAGTATCGACACCAGATACGAGATCCAAAAGCATGTCTCTCATCGCTAACACCTAAAACACTCGCTACAAAGTAGTACACGGACCTAGCGACAAAATAAGAGTTAGAATACGAAGTGACCACTCGGATTCTACCCTCTACACTTGACGAAAGTATAAATTAAAACATAAGGCAAATTTTACAAAATCCACATGATATATATTCAAGCCGCGGAAACGGCAGGGATTCGAAGCCACCAACGGCCAGTCCCGAAATATACAAAGGTTACGCGACCTCCTACGGTCGCGGCATATACAAATAAACAGGCCTCACACGGCCAGGAAAAAAACTATCAAGATAAAGGGATATAATCGCGACGACAATCCTCAGTAATCAACGTCAAGAAATCCAGACATGGAGATCCCGAACGAAGTAACAGGCTGGTCAACTTCCTCATCCACGCCTTTCGCGTTTCCGCCCGCTTCGGCCTCAACCGTATCCTCCGAAATCTCGATGGGGTCCCAAAGCTTCCTGAACCTTCCTTCGATCGGAGGAACTAAGGAATCAGCGTGAGCGCATTCGCTCATAAAACCTTCCATCTCAGCGATCTCGGAGGAGAAGGAAAAATCCGGTTTCTGCGACTTGTGAAGGTTAGCAACCGATCCCCGGCTCTCGCGGAAATCACCAACAAACTCTTGAGCTTCCTTCAAGATCTTGAACTCGGTGGCGAACAATTCAGCTCTCCGCGCCATTTCGGCAAACGATTGCGTCTCCACACCTTCCTATCCAGCAATACCGCGAGCTAGGTCCTGTTACCAAAAACCACGGTCCTAACTAGCTGGGGGGGCTAACTGTTGGGGTCAAAATCGGTCAAAGACGCAATCAATACCCAAAAGTCCTCGGAAACAATCAAGCGTCGAATAAAACCAAGGAAAAAATTAGTTATTCGACGAAAACGTAGGAAGGGATGATCGCATCGTAGCCCCGAACACCAGCAGGAGCGGCCACGGCCTAGCCCCTGGCACCGGGGACCGTCTCGCCCGCGCTGGCACCGGGCGCCAGCTCACCCGTGCTTTCGCAGAGCGCCGGCTCGCCCGTGCTGGCACCGGGCGCCGGCTCACCCGTGCTGGCATCAGGCGCCGGGCGCCAGGTCGCCTGTGCCGGCACCGGGCGCTGGCTCGCCGGTGCTGGCACCGGGCGCCGAGCGCCGGCTCGCCCGTGCTGGCATCGGGCGCCGGGCGCTGGCTCGCCTATGCCGGCACCGGGCGTTGGCTCGCCTGTGCTGGTCACGGACGCTGGGAGCCGGCTCGCCCGTGCTGGCACCGGGTGCCGGGCGCCGGCTCGCCCGTGCTGGTCACGGGCGCCGGGCGCCGGCTCGCCCGTGCTGGCACTGTGAGCTGGGCGCCGGCTCGCCCGTGCTGGCAACGGGCGCCGAGCGCCGGCTCGCCCGTGCTGGCACCGGGCACCGGGCGCCGGCTCGCCCGTGCTGGCACCGGGCGCCGGGCGCCGGCTCGCCCGTGCTGGCACCGGGCGCCGGGCATCAGCTCGCCCGTGCCGGGCCCCGGGTGCTCATGGGCGAGGTGAAGGTTAGCTACCGATCCCCGGCACTCGCGGAAATCACCCACAAACTCTTGAGCTTCCTTCAAGATCTCGAACTTGGTGGACAACAATTCAGCCCTCCGCGCCATTTCGGCAAACGATTGCGTCTCCACACCTTCCTATCCAGCTATACCGCGAGCTAGGACCTGTTACCAAAAACCACGGTCCTAACTAGCTGGAGGGCTAACTGTTGGGGTCAAAATCGGTCAAAGACGCAATCAATACCCAAATGTCCTTGGAAACAATCAAGCATTGAATAAAACCAAGGAAAAAACTAGTTATTTGACGAAAACGTCGGAAGGGATGATCGCATCGTAGCCCCGGACACCAGCAGGAGCGGCTACGGCCTAGACCCGGGCACCGGGCGCTGGATCGCCCGCACTGGCACCGGGCGTAGGCTCAACCGTACTTTCGCCGGGAGCCGGCTCGCCCGTGCTGGCATCGGGCGCCGGGCGCCGTCTCACCCGTGCTGGCACCAGGCGCCGGGTGCCGGCTCGCCCGTGCTGGCACCGGGCGCCGGGCGCCGACTCGCCCGTGCTGGCACTTGGTGATGGGCGCCAGGTCGCCTGTGCCGGCACCGGGTGCCGGCTCGCCCGTGCTGGCCCCGGGTGCCGAGCGCCAGCTCGCCCGTGCTGGCACCAGGCGCCGGGTGCCGGCTCGCCTGTGCCGGTACAGGGCGCCGTCTCGCCCGTGCTGGCACCTGGCGCCGGCTCGCCCATGCTGGCACCGGGCGCCGGGCGCCGGCTCGCCCGTGCTGGAACCAGGTGCCGGGAGCCGGCTCACCCGTGCTGGTCACGGGTGCCTGGCGCCGGCTCGCCCGTGCTGGCACCGTGAGCTGGGCGCCGGCTCGCCCGTGCTGGCACCGGACGCCGGGCGCCGGCTCGCCCGTGCTGGCACCGGGCGCTGGGCGCCGGCTCGCCCGTGCTGGTCACGGGCGCCGGGCGCCGGCTCCCTCGTGCTGGTCACGGGCGCCTGGCGCCAGCTCGCTCGTGCTGGTCACGGGCGCCGGGCGCCAGCTCGCTCGTGCTGGTCACAGGCGCCGGGCGCCAGCACCTATGTCCAAATCCCGGGTGCCCGAGTACGGACCACTCGACAAGTGCGATCTTCTTCCCGCAAAACCGTCTCAAAAAACTAGTCCAACTATGCACTTTGTATCCTTGCTCGAAGACTCACCGTTTAACTCCTTGGAGACAAGAAACCCAAGAACCCCATTTCGTCTTGGTCGAAATAAATCGGGAAAGCTTCGGGAGATCACCAAAGGTTCGGTTGACGAATGGATCTTGATTCATCGTATAAAACGATCATGGTTATTCTAAAAACACCAGTCATCTTGACTGTACGGTGAATTGAGGTTCCTTTGGCAAAACAAGTATCATGACAGGCCGGTTTCTCGGAAAAATCGTAAAACGTCCACGATCGAAACAACGGCCCCAGAAGGCCCGAACGCGACCGAATCGACTCACTTGTGATTTTCCAGGAAACCAAGTCGAGATGGACATGACACCCCATGTTTATCTTCCCGATAAACATGAAGACCAACGGAAATGGAAAGAAGCCCGATTCGCGATATATTCGTCCCAAAGGAAGAATAGACCGTCTTAAAGAGGAGTATATAAGGAGAGCCTGGGGCGAGGAACAAAGGAAGAACTTTTTGAGAGCAACATAGAACTTAGAGGAACTTAGGCACTTTTTCCGTTTTTACTAGCGAGCTGCGACTCAACTAGGTTAGAACTTAGGTTGCTAGACTAGCGAACTTGCCAACAGCTCTTGTAGCCAAGGCCCTTACCTGTTGTTCACGGTCAAACGCAGATTCGGAAATAAGATCTTTTGCTCTATCCTTTTTTCTTACGATTTTATTTCGTTTTCTTATTCTCTTTGTCGTACTGATTGTGTCGTGTGTGGCCCAGCAGATAACCGAGACCTTCAGGGAAGGCTTGGTTCACTTGGCTTTCCTCCAAATCAACTTAATTTGACAGTGCGAATTTCGGTTCTCACACTGGGTGTCAAGTTTGATGCACATCTGCTTCTAGTTATCATACACCTGAAATGAAAAGGGAAAAAAGGGAGAAGCAATAAAACAATAAAAGAAAAAAATGACTTAGTCTCAAGCAAATGACTAAATCCCAATGTCAAAATCAACTTAGAACTTGGCAACGGCGCCAATTTGATGATAGAACTTTTCAAAGGTCCAATCAAATGTTGTAGAATACAAGATGTCAATCCAATCCTAAGTGATTCCAATGCAAAGGGAATGCAAGTCTATGCTTAATTTAAGTGCAACCATTGAGTGAAGATGACTATGAACTAAGACAAAATTAAAAATGCAATAAAAGAATGAACTTTCTTCTCAATATTAGGCAAGGGGGTTCTTGGGACATAGGAATTGACTTTGGGTGATCAAGCTTCAATCTAAGATGACAAACTTTCAATCAATCAAACACCTTGAGCCTAGACACAATCCTAAGCAAGCTCTATCCCTAGATGAATGCTAATTCACTAACATATCTCAAGCATCTAATCCCTTAGGTTGAACAATATGAAAGCAATCATTAAGAACAAGTCTACTAGCTATCTTAACACCTTTAACAACTAATCCCTTAGGTAAAGGATGTTAAAAGCATTGATGAGTTGGTTCAGGCATTTCATTAAACACCTTCCGCGCATGAAATGCCTATAGCTCTATTTTGAAGAGGCCAACTCCATAATAGCAAGAACAACACTCAATCAAGCAAGGAAAAGATAGATCTACACTAAAACATCTTAGATCTACACCTAATCACCCTTAGTCTCCCAAGCCCATAAACCCTAGATAGATCTAATCACTAATCGCCATGGAAAACCTCAAAATCAATGGTGATTCAAGGCTAAACATGATTAGAGAAGAAGATAATCTAATAAACACAAAAGAAATGAGATGAATAGGATCAAAGATCCAAACTTTCTTCAAGTTCTAAATGTGTTTTTTTTTAGAGAAAAGAAGTTAGATCTCCAAAAGAGATTACAAGAGTATTTATATAAGGCTTGAAAGCCCTTAGAAACATAAGAGAAAAGTCTAAAAGGTCCTTGGTGCCACATGATTTTCAACCAATCAGAAGCGAAGAAAAGGAAGAAGCTCTAGCCACCCGGGTCAGGTGATGTTGTCCAACCCGGTCCATGTTCACCCGGTCCATGTTCGGATCATCTCTCTCCCGACCGGGGTCATCAAGCCGGTCCATCCTCCCCGGTCGTCTATTCTGCTGGCGTCCTTCCCGACCAGGCATGTCCAGCCGGTTCGTCCGTCCCGGTCATGCCTTGGATGCGTCTTCCCTTCCCGACCGGGTGTCCCTTCCCGGCCTGCTCTCCCCGGCCTGGTCTCGTCCAGCACCTCTCAACCGACCGGGTACCTCTCCCAGGCCTAGTCATCCCGGACCACTCTCATCCAGCTGCTCTTTTTCCGACCGACTGCTCGAACCCGGACTGATCTACCCGGACTTCTCCAATACAGCTCCCAATGACTTGAAACCACTTCCATTGGATAGCTAACTCAATTTGCCGTGTCTCCAAAAAATCTTCGCAGCAGAAGACATCTCTAAGGCCTCTGTCCATGCTCATCTTTGTCTTGACCAGATCATGGATTGACTTCTCTTTTCATAGCCAAACATGATTCTTCACCTCTTTTTGGGCCATAAGGCTTCCAAACTCCTCCAATCACACCAAAGCATACTCCAACACCTCATAAGGAAAAATGAATGCAAAATAGACCTAAAAATGCCTAATGCCTAACTTATATGATCAAAATGCACAAGATATGGATGCTAAAAACATGTAAATATGCAAGACATCAACTGGACGCGGATCATCCTCGCCCATGGGCGAGGTGACCACGGTAACGGTCGTCCTCGCCCATGGGCGAGGTGACCACGGTGCGAGTTGTCTTCGCCCATGGGCAGGTGACCACGGGAACGGTAGTCCTCGCCCGTGGGAAAGGTGACCAGGACGCGGATTGTCCTCGCCCATGGGCGAAGTGACCATGGTGCGACTCGTCCTCACCCGTTGGCGAGGTGACCTCGGCATGGGTCGTCCTCGCCCGTGCGCGAGGTGACCTCAGAACGGGTCGTCCTCGCCCGTGGGCGAGGTGACTTCGGTGCGGGTCATCCTCGCCCGTGGTCGAGGTGACCTCGGTGCGGGTCGTCCTCGCCCGTGGGCGAGGGTGTTCGGGACGGTGCTTTGTTTCTTTCGTAAAATCTCAACGGAAAGTCCAATCGACAAGAAACGAAAGCCACTTTGATCTAGACTCAAAGGAGAACAAAAGAGAGCTTTCCCTACGGTGAGGTTACAGTTATAGAGGGCGAGGTGACCTCGGTAAGACGGTCCCAGTCCATGGGCGAGGTGGCCGGGACAGTGACTTTGTTCTCTTCGTAAAATCTCAACGGAAACTCCGATTGAGACGAAACGAAAGCCATTTTGATCTAGACTCAAAGGAGAACAAAGTGAGCTTCCCAAAGGGTGAACTGAGAAGACTGAGCTCGCCCTATAGCGAGTTGACCTTGTAAGACCAAGCTCCGACCTCCTTTCGTTTTGTCGTTCGTTTCCCGAGAGTTTTTTGTCGGAGAGATTGGATATTCTATTTCGAGAACTTGTCGTATAACCTTTTTTCGATTTATACGAGACTTTTTGTTCCTAGAAATACTTTCCCGGGACTTTCAGGCATTGATTCCGTCATGACCGATTTTGACCGCAACAGTTAGCCCCCCAGCTCGTTAGAAGTTTTGCGATGTTCTTGCGGGCGGTAAGACATGTTAGGTAAATTAGGCGGAATTAATGGTTGAAACGCTCCGTTAAAAGTTGAAAGATTGGGGATGCGCCTTTCGAAGGCTTCCTACGTCCCCTTGTCGAAGGGATCAAGCCTTTCGTAGTTCGTTTTGGAGTTTAAGACCCTTGTGATCTGTTTTCCAGCGAGACTTATATGGTCTTGTTATGTGTCGTGCAGAGACTTTCGAGCATGTCGTTGTCGATGTTATTTTGTTTTGTTCTGGCCGTTGTGAGGCCATGATGTATCTTTCGGGACTGGCCGTTGGCGGCTTCGAATCCCTGCCCTTTTAAGGGCTTGTAAAATATTTTGCTCAAATTTATAAAATCGTAGTTTTTATAAATTGAGAGAACTTCCGTTTTTCAAAGTTAGAGGGACAGGGTGTGAGTTGTTGTCTCATTCCTGTCTCTCAGATGATCACCATACCTGTCATTGCGTAAGATGAGAATTCCTTAAGTCTTTTGGTTTGTGGAGACTCATAAACGTACAAATATAAATGAAGAGACAATTTTTGGGATCTCGTATCGGGGTGTTGATACTATGCCTTTGAGATGTCAAGATCCAGCATGGCTGCGTTAAAGGCAAGACCTAGGTTTACTCTCAGACTAAGGCTTTGCGAGGACAAGTCGGCTTTCGTTTTGCCTGTTTGCGATTTTAACCTGATTCGTACCGATTTAAAGTCCGCGAATTGTTATAGGCTCATATGACTTGTCTTGGCACGAATCGAGCTACTTCCAAACACCGTTTGGAGGTGCTAACCAAAATTTCGGATTTCTTGTATAGCGCGATATGTTATCCTTGTCGGATGTAAGCGAGCCTATCCTTTCGAGGGCGGCTAATGTCTGTTTAGGACGTTAGAGTTCATTTGTTGTGATCAGCAACATAGAAATGATACCATTTTAGAGGCATGTTACCGTTTAGAGGCGTGTTTGTATGTTTTGAGTTCCTGAGACGAGAATTTTGGTCTGAAATGTTTTGAGGAAAAGAATGTCCTTCGAGCGTTAGTGACGTCTCGCAGTGCTGAAGGTTGAGTTTTCCTTGTGCCGCATTTCGTGGTTGAAATGTTTGCGGGCTTGGAGATGTTTTGCGAATGTTCGCAGCCAGAAACTGTTGTTTCAGTTTGGACGCAGAAATTTTTTTTATTATTATTTTTGATCGAGGAATTAGGACCGAGGGGTCGCGTAAATTTGACCCAGGGAGAGGCGTCTACCTTCACTGTGCTTTGTGAAGTGTTGGCCTTCTTGGATTCGTTTTGTATATTTTTAAGGATGACTCGTATAACTCTTTGAGCTTTGTCATGAGTGTTTCTTTTCATGCCGTGTTTACGGGGCGTATAGAACTTAATCGACTGATGATAAGTTTAAATCTTCCGTTAACCATATGGTTGTTAGGACTGAATTTTGTAATGAAGAATTTCTCGAATGATTTCTGATTTTGGATTATACGACAAACTGCTTGCGTAATAGTCACTTGGCATTCTATGACAAATCGTGGATTGTCGTTTTAGCCGTTGAGCAACTGGAGCAGTGGTGGCTCAATTATTTGGGCGTGGCATGAAGGTTGTGTTCAGCCGTATAGACAAGGAAGTTGTTGGTAAAGGATTAGACCATGACCCTTTCGTGTTAACATTAAGTTCATGTTAGTTTACGATTGTCTTTTAAGGGAATGTCGTATTCAGGTTCGGGCTTTATGGAAAGGCATAGTTGGCCGAGGGCCGAATAGCATTCGTCGAGATTGACAGGCCAAGCATAGCGGAGTTTTTTGAGTTACGGCTGATGGCTGTTAAAAACGATTTTCCACTTTAGGTTTCAGTTATACGATGAATGGTTCGTATAAATTTCCTTTGGTTGCATGAAAATTGCTTAGGATGCGTTGCGATCGTTTCTCGGTTTTTCGAGAGATTAGATCGGTTTGTATGTTCTGCCTGGACAGTCAAGGAACAATAGAACAATACTGGAAAAATTGCCTAAGACTTATCTTGCTAGACTATCCACCTAGGTTCTAAGTTCCCTAGATTTTACGGCAGTTTTCAAGACGTTTTCATTCCTTTCCTACGAAGAATTAAAATCTGATAAAACTTTCTGAGTCGGACATACCTTAGTCTCATCGGTTATTCGGGATTGCCTCTTCTTCCTTCTTCGTCTCCTCTTGTCTTCTGACGAGTTAGTAATTTATCGAGAGTTTGTTAGGCGTTTCTGAATGGCCACTTTCGATTCAATGTCAAGGGACTTAGAAAAGCATGATACTGAATTTTATACGAATTGGTTTTCGACGAAATTCTGACGACAATATTGGAATGAGGAAGAGACATCAACGTCCAAGTTCATGTCCTCGTTTCTTCGTACTTCTGGTTTTCCGAAGGAATTTTACGAAATCGTTGAAACAAAATGAGGTGACGCAGGCCAAGAGGGGCGTTTAGGAAAGAGGAAGCAATGGACAAGATGTCATTTGGGTTTAGTTCGTCAAGCTATGAGCAAACTGTTCATGTCTCAGACCCTATTGTTTCATATGATCTTGTTTAAATTTTCGAATGATGTTTCGAAAAATATTGCCGAGTTTGATCTTACGGAAGTTATTTCGTAAAATGTTGTCGAGTTCATTTTACGGAAGCTGTTTCGTAAAATGTTGTCGAGTTTAATTGTACAAAAGCTGTCTCGTGAAATAATGTCGAGAATTATTTTATGAAAGGTTTTCTGTAAAATGTTATCGAATTTTTATATCAGAAACTCTCGCTGCAGTGAGTTGTAATTTTTGTGAATAAACTTCATCAGAAATTTTCTCGTTTCCGTAGGATTGATCCGAAGGAGTTTTGAGTAGTTTCTCCGAAGTAAGCTTAGTGGAAAAATCGAGAGTTCGCGCAGCATTATGAAATTCTAGGTTTCGGAAGACGTCTTAGAAGTGAGGGATACGACCTCTCGTTTTGGATTTGTTTAGTCTTCTCTAACCGTCTTAGGTTTTGAGTAATTTAATACAATTGAACTCTGTTTTTTCCAAAACTGGCCGAGAAGGACCGAGTTGGACGTATGGCGAGTTTGTCGAGAAGGGCCGAGCTCGCTGTATGGTAAGCTGGTCGGGACAGTCGGAGCTTTGTGCTTCCTCGGGATGGTTCGTACGGTTGGAAGTATTGGTAAGCGCTTTTTTCTTTTCGTCGTGTGTTTCCCGAGAATTGTTAGAATGAAGTACCGCAGTGGGGAATTGATGACCCGATTTGTCGTGCTTCTTTTTCTCGAGTAATCTAGGGTCTCCCATAGGTTTCGCAGAGAACAAGTTTTATTTTACCGAAAAGTTCTCGCAAAAACGTTTTTTTGGTAGAACAATTGCTCGTTAAGATTTCTTTAACTTGATAACTAGACAAATTTTTGGGGTTTGACAGATTTTATCGTTGCCCTTTCTATTTAGATAAAGAAATTGCGAGATCGTTATCGTGCTCTTCCAGTGGCTCAAAGCCGCGACTAGGTTTTTGATTTTCTCGAGCACTGCGGCGTTTGCGTAAGCGTTGGCCATAGGAGCAGTCACTCCTGAAGTTGTTTTACCAACGTTGATGCGAGCTGCGAACTCGTTTTTCATACTTCCAGACATCGCTTCGATCAAGCGTTTTGCGGCCGTGAGAGTAAGAGTAATCCATCCCCCCCTCCTTCTAGCGCCAAACTGTGGGAACCAAAATTCACTCCGTCGATTTTAATGAATAATAATGAAGGAAAGCAATGAAAACCCTACTTTCCTTGAGGTCTGGATTCTCTGCGAGAGCTGACGACAAGTGACCAAATAAATTCAGAAAAGGGTTTGTTAAGAGTTGGGACTGGACGCTAAGAATGGCTGCCTACGTACCCCTTCCGAGGATCAAGTCGGACGTAGTTCAGTTAGAAAGAATTGAACAAGAGATCGAACCGCCAGGGCGAGTTCGTCTAGTACGAGCGTAGGTCATAGAAATAGGCATGTCAAGAATAATGCCTAAGGTTTCTAAGTGCCGAGCTCTAGAGTAAAAGAATTGTCCGCTCCTTTCGAGAGGAACAATGATCTGCAAACAAGATAAAAATAGAACAAGAGGCGGCCAGACGTTCTAGGTCCTGCCTTGCTAGTCTAACCGCCTAAATTCCAAGTTCTCTATGCTAAATGGAGTTCTCTAGGTCTCAAATCTCGGATCCCCTTTTCTTCTGCTCCAGCTCTCCTTATATAGTTGCTTTAGGTCGGTGGCCCGTTTATTTCTTTGCCTTTGGACCCAAGTTTATCTCTTTTTGGGAATATTCCATTTTCCGTCGATCTTCGTAATTATCCTTGAATCTTGACGTTTATCTTCGGAAACCTAACATTTATCCTACTTCCGAGAGTTAGGATAAACCGTCATAGCTCCCATTGGGCTTGGGTCCCTTCTAAATCGTAGATTGGCCTCTAGACACGTTTATATCCTTGCGGCCGTTTTTAGGCCATCGGGCACTTCTACGATTTTGATCTTAGTTGTAAAACTTTGAGAGTAACTTCGATCTAGACGAAACGAGAGGTATCGGGTCCAAAGTCGGATAATACAACTATACGGAGGATGCGGGAATTGAAACGAGTCGGCCTGACCGTGATTGGATTGTCCTCGCCCTAGGGCGAGGTGAACTGGACGCGGATCATCCTCGCCCATGGGCGAGATGACCACGGGAACGGTCGTCCTCGCCCGTGGGCGAGGTGACCAGGACGGTGAAGTGACCAGGACGCGGATCGTCCTCACCCGTGGGTGAGGTGACCTCGGCACGGGTTGTCCTCACCCGTGGGCGAGGTGACCTCGACATGCGTCGTCCTCGCCCGTGGGCGATGTTGTTTTGGACGGTGCTTTGTTTCTTTCGTAAAATCTCAACGGAAAGTCCGATCGACACGAAACGAAAGCCACTTTTATCTAGACTCAAAGGAGAACAAAAGTGAGATTTCCCTAGGGCGAGGTGATCATTACAGAGGGCGAGGCGACCTTGGTAAGGCGGTCCTCGCCCGTAGGCGAGGTTGCCAGGACAGTGACTTTGTTCTCTTCGTAAAATCTCAATGAAAACTTCGACTGAGACAAAACGAAAGCGATTTTGATCTAGACTCAAAGGAGAACAAAGTGAGATTGTCCTAGGGTGAGCTGGGAAGACTGCGCTTTCCGAATGGTGAGTTGACCTGGTAAGACCAAGCTCCGACCTCCTTTCGTTTTGCTGTTTGTTTCCCGAGAGTTGTCTGTCGGAGAGATTGGATATTCTATTTTGAGAACTTGTCGTATAACCTCTTTTCAATTTATACGAGACTTTTGGTTCCGAGAAATACTTTCCGGGGACTTTCAGGCATTGATTCCGTTGTGACCGATTTTGACCCCAACACACATTGCCAGCAACTCAATCTTCCATGAAAGGACTAAACACATTGAAGTAGATTGCCAAAAGGTGAGACAAGCTGTGGAGCAGAAGATTATCTTACCTTGCTACACAAGAAGTGAAGATCAGTTGGCTGACATCATTACCAAGGCTGCATGCACTAAGGTATGTGAGTTCATTCATACAAAGCTTGGACTTGTAGATCTTTCATCACACTGATCCTCTTTGCCATGAGGTGTTCTACTCTTTTTCCTTGGCTTGGATATTATCCCAAGTAGTTTTTCCAAGTTAAGGTTTTAATGAGGGAATGCTTCATGGCTTTCCAAGCTTGACCAGTCCCTATGGTCAAACTTGAGGGGGAGTGTTGAGATGAAGCAATAAATTGTTGACATGAAGAAATAGAAATCAGCATTGACACATGTGAGAGTTTCAACCGGATTGAATAAGAGGGAAGCAAGAGAATTTGAATTAATCAATGAGGGAAGATAACTTGAAGAACAAGGTTGTCCGTACAACCTAAGAGTGGAGTGCAAGACAAGGAAGCTAAGTGGCGAGTTGAATTAATCAGAAAGTCCCAATTAAGCTTGCCAAGACAATAGGAACGTTAGAGAGGTTTGTCACGTGAAGAGCTAAGGTTTATGGTCAAGAAAACTGTTGGGACATGTCACTTTCAGCCTGCTGTGCTGATATCTTGCATATTTACATGTTTTTAGCCTTCATATCTTTTGCATTTTGATCATATAGATTAGAAATTATGCATCTTTTAGGTCCTTATTGCATTCATTGTCCTTATTAGGTGCTGGAGTGTGCCAAGGAGTGATTAGCGGTGTTTGGGAGCATTGTGATCAAAAAAGAAGTGAAAATTGGAGTTCGGCCAAGCTTGGACAAGCCGGACCAATGACCAGGACATGTCTTACCTTTGGACGGATCATGATCCGGACGAGAGACTTGGACGAGACGGACGCGGGTCAGGACGCTCAGGACAGAGCACCCGTGCGGCCTGGACTGCTTAGACGAGGGAACCACGCGGGTCAAGGGCCGTAGGTCAGCTCACCCACGCGGCTGGACGGCTGGAGGAGAGCTCGGACATGGACTGGTGCGCGGGATGACATCTGCGGGATGCCTTACCCGCGCGGGACGAGGAACAGACCAGGATGGATCTGCGCGGGTCAGGACGCTCGGGTTGGAGCCGGCCGTCTACCCTGAGCATTTTTGTGAGGTGTGGTCGAGATTAAACTATTCCAGGGCCATATTGGTCAATTGTCTTTATGTTTTTAAGGGCTTTCAAGCCTCCTATAAATACTCTTGTAATCTCCTTTCTGAGACTAACTTCTTTTCTCTTAAGAACACATTTCGATCTTCAAGAAAGTTTGAATCTTGAATTCTTTTTCATCATATTCTCTTGTGTTTATTGGATTAGCTTCCTCACTATCATGTTTATCCTTGAATCATCCATGGTTTTAAGGTTATCCATGTCTATTAGTGAGTAGATCTATCTAGGATTCATGGGCTTGGGAGACTAAGGGTGATTAGTGTAGATCCTTCTTGATCCTTGCTTGTAGAGTGTTATTATTGCTATTTTGGAGTTGGCCTCTTCAAAATAGAGCTATAGGCATTTTATGCCCGGAAGGTATTTGATGAAATGCCTGAACCAACTCTCCAATGCTTTTAACATCCTTTACCTAAGGGATTTGTTGTTAAAGGTGTCAAGATAGCTAATAGACGTGTTCTTATTGATTGCTTTCATATTATTCAACCTAAGGGATTAGATGCTTGAGATATGTTAGTGAATGAGCATTCATCTAGGGATAGAGCTTGCTTAGGATTGTGTCTAGGCTTAAGGTGTTAGATTGATTGAAAGTTTGCCATCTTAGATTGAAACTTGATCACCCAAAGTCAATTCCCTTGTTCCATGACTCCCCTTGCCTCATATTGAAAAGAATGCTCATCTTTTATTGCATTTTTAGTATTATCTTAGTTCATAATCATGTTCAATCAATGGTTGCACTTAGATTAAGCATAGGCTTGCATTCCCTTTGCATTGAGATCTCTTAGAATTGATTCGATAATCTCTTATACTACAACATTTGATTAGGAGCCCTGAAAACTCTAAACATCAAATTGTCGCCGTTGCCAAGTTCTAAGTTGATTTTGACATTAGGATTTAGTCACTTGCTTGAGACTAAGTCATTTTTCTTTTATTGTGTTATTGCTTCTCCTTGTTCTTCTCCCTTTGCATTTCAGGTGTATGATAACAAGAAGCAGAAGTGCATCAAACTTGATTCCCACTGTTGAAGAAATTGCTGCACTTGAGAGGGAGATAGCAAGAAAGAGAAGAGAAGAAGAGCAACAAACTCACTTGCAAAGGTTGGGGTTTGATATGGAGAATCAGCCTCATGATGGTGATGCCCTAGGGGGAAATGGTCCAAGAGCTGACAACATAAGACCACAGCGCCAAGCTAGAGCCATTGGAGCCTATGATCAACCTCACCTTCATAGTCATAGGTGTTGGGGTCAAAATCGGTCAATGACGAAATCGTCACCCGAAAATCCTCGAAAGAAAAGCCAAGCGACGATCAAATCCAAGAAACGGATCGTCGCTCGATAAAACTCACGGAAGGCTCGTCCACTCCCATCTGGCGCCAACGGCGAGGGTCCTGGCGCCCATCCATGCGATCGTCTCATGATCTCGGGCAAGACAGCATCTTGGTCCCTTGAAACCCATGTCTGGATTGTCCGAAATCTACAATGAGTCTTCCGTAAAGCCTTCACGATTGTTTAAAAGATTCATCTTTTAACACATCTAAAACTCGGAGCCACATTGCTCTCATCCTCGACGACGGAAAATCTGCAGATCTAAGTCCATCTCAAATCCCGATACTCGCGGAATCTCGTTGGATTAGAAACGATTATCTCAAAATCCACGGCTAGAGACCCTCCCAAACTCAAAAGATTTCCCCGCAAACGACTGACGAGGGAAAGATCGAACAACGAAAAAACCCACAGACGGCAAGACGGCCTGGCACCGGAGGCATCGCGGGATGCGGGCTGGGCGCGGCGGCACCCCCGGCCTGGCGCCGGCGGCACGCGGGAGCGGGCGACCCTGGCGCCGCGGCACGCGCGGACTCGGGCTGGCCTGCGCCGGCGGCACCCGGCCTGGCGCCGGCGGGCACGCGGAACGCGGGCTGGGCCTGGCGCCGGCGGGCTACGCGGGACGCGGGCTGGCCTGGTCGACGGCGGACCCCGGCCTGGCGCCGGTGGCACGCGGGACGCGGGGATGGCCTGGACGCCTGAGGACCCCGCTGGCGCCGGAGGCACGCGGGACAAGGGCTGGCATGGCGCCGGGGCACGCGGACGGGACAGGCCTGGCGCCGCGCACCCGGCCTGGCGCCGGCGGCACCGTCACGTGGGCCGGCCTGGCGCCGGCGGCACCCGTCGCGCGGGTCGGCCTGGCGTCGGTCCGCGGCCCTCGTCCCGTTCTCGGTCCTATCGTGCCCGATTTGATCCCATCTTAGCTTGTTCGGATCAATCTACGCAAGTTTGGTATGATCACGGTTACTCTAGAACGCCACTTTCTCGACTAAACAAGGAATTGAGGTTCCTTCGGAAACACCGAAACCTTCAAAGACTGTCCTTTCGAAAAACCGTAAAAACGCCTAAGCGGCCCAACGTGGCCAAAACGGCCCACGTACGATTTTCCGAAAAGGAAGGATAACTATGACGGTTTATCTTTATCCTCACATAAGAGATAAATGTCAAGTTTCCAGAAGATAAATAACAAGTTTCCAGAAGATAAATGTGAAGATTTCCGAAGATAAATGTCAAGTTTCTCGATAAACACGAAGATGGACGAAAATGGAAAAAGCCCGACTCAGCCCGCGAGAAGATAGACCGTCATAGGAGGAGTATATAAGGAGAGCTTTGAGCAAGAAGCAAACCAGATCACAAATTTTCGAGCACTTAGCACTTAGAGCGATTTAGCATTCTTTTCTGTTTTCACTAGCGAGCTGCGACTCAACTAGGATAGACTTAGGCGACCGGACTAGCGGACCTTTCGACAGCTCTTGTAGCTTACTTCTCACCTGTTGTTCACGCTCAAAACGCGAATTCAGAAATAAGATCTTTTTTCCGCTCAACTTTTACGATTTCTATTTTCGCAACTTCTACTTTATTTGATTGTTTCGTGTGCGGCCCAGCAGATATCCGGGACCTTCCAGGAAGATCGGGTTAACTCGGTTTTCCTCCATAAAACTTTATCGGAAATTGACGGTGTGAATTTCGGTTCCCACAGTTTGGCGCTAGAAGGAGGGGGCGTTACGGATCTATCTATCTCGCAACTGCACACGCTCGATCATGTCTGCCGACGCCACCAAGGATCAGCCAGCGCTAGACGGAACACCCGTCGACGCCAACGCTGAGAAGACTCCAGCTGGAGATACGTCCGCAGTCACTGCTGATGCAAACACTGAGGCGCTCAGGCAGATGAAGGAACTGTTTACCTCCGCCCAGACGCGGGCGGAACAACAGGACAAGCTGATAACCTCGCTCGCAAAACAGGTCGATACCTTAACTGCGAGGAGCAAGTTGCCGCGCGGATCCACCAAGGCACGCCGCGTCAGAAGACTCGACTTTGGATCTCCCGAAGCACGAGACAAAGATGCCCCGAAAGAGCCCACTCCCGAGGAAACGGCTCCGAAAGGACAGCAAACGACCTCGCAGAACCTTCCACTTCCGGCTGCGGGAAACAAGGAAAGCGACGTCGAGCGCATCGATCTAGATATCAGCGACCGATCGGACCCTTCCGATGAAGACGCTGACATCCACCCCAGGAGAACCCGAAGCCAGTCCGCTCGGCAGAGGATATCCTTCGATAGGCCCATGACAGAAGAGGAAGAAGAACTCTACTGGATGGAGCAGGAAGAACTCGCGGAAGATCAAACTCGGATCTATCGCGACCAGCGTCGACAGGTTCGGAGGAACGCCGGCAGCAATAGCGAGATCCATGATCTCCGCGAATCTCTCAAAAAGACCGTGGCTGAAGTGAAAGCGGTAAAATCGCAGATCCATCAGGCGACCAGTTCCGCCCCCGAGATCGATAGACTTCTCGAGGAAGCACGGAAAACGCCGTTCACCACTCGGATCACGGAAACACGCATCTCAGACCCAGGGAAGATCAAAATCCCGGTCTATGACGGTACGACGGATCCTAAGTCGCACCTGCAGTCCTTCCAGATCGCAATGGGTAGGTGCAAACTCCCGGAGCGAAAGAAACTCCTCACCGGCGAGCTATCAAAGGTCAAGAGTATAAAGGACTTGCTCCTGGACTCCGACCGCACAAAGACTAACAAAACTGTCTCCGAGGACCGTGATGTCTTGCATATTTACATGTTTTTAGCTATCATATCTTGTGCATTTTTGCTCATTTAGATTAGGCATTAGGCATCTTTAGGCTCATTTTGCATTCATAAGTCTCTATCAGGTGTTGGAATATACTTTGGAGATTTTGGAGATGTTTGGAAGTTTTGTGATGAAAAAGAGGGGTTTAAAGATGAACATGTACGGAGGCCTTAGAAATGTCTTCTGGTGCTAAGATTTTGTGGAGACACAGAAAATTGAGTTAGCTTTCCAATGGAAGTGGTTTCAAGTCATTTGGACCTGTATTGGAGAAGTTATGATCAATTCACTTGAAGCATGTCAGGTTGGCCGGACGCGCGGCCTGGACTGCTCGGGTGAGAGTACCCGCGCGTGACACACCAGGGACAGGCTTGGACGGGCCAGGATGCGCGGCCAGGACGCTCGGGACACATGACCCGTGCGGGACAGCAGCCAGGACATGACCCGGTGCGCGACCCAGCATGCGCGGAGCAAGGCACCCGCGCGGCCTGAGGGGATTAGATACAGCTCATGCGCGGTCAGAGGAGCTCGGGGTGCATGACCCGCACGGGATTGGACGGATGGACAAGATCCGGATGCGCGGCCAGACGTGCGCGGCTTGCATGACCCGCGCGGGATCGGACGGATGGACAAGGGTCGGATGCGCGGCCAGACGTGCGCGGCTTGACTGACCCGCGCGGCCTGGTGGATTTCTCGGACGGGACGACCTGCTCGGGTCAGGACGCGCGGCCAGGACATGGGCAAGCTGACCCTGAGCGTTTTTGGCTCCTCTTTTCTCATTGGTCGAAAATCACTTGGCCAAGGGCATTTTAGTAATTTTCTCTTTTGTTTTTAAGGGCTTTCAAGCCTCCTATATATACTCTTGTAATCTCATTAAGAGATCGAACTTCTTTTCTCTCAAAAACATAATAAGATCTTGAAGAAAGTTTGGATCTTTGATCCTTTTTACATCATTTCTTGTGTGTTTAATAGATTATCTTCTTCTCTAATCATGTTTAGCCTTGAATCATCATTGATTTTGAGGTTTTCCATGGGTATTAGTGAGTAGATCTATCTAGGGTTCATGGGCTTGGGAGACTAAGGGTGATTAAGAGTAGATCCAAGGTGCTTAGTGTTAGATTTATCCTTTCCTTGCATTGATTTGGTGTTATTCAAGCTATATTTGAGTTGGCCTCTCAAACATAGAGCTATAGGCATTTCATGCCCGGAAGGTGTTCTATGAAATGTCTGAACCAACTCATTTATGCTTTTAGCTTGCTTTGCCTAAGGGATTAGTTGTCAAAGGAGCTAGGATTGCTTTTAGACTCATTCTCCATGTTTGCTTTGATCATTACAGCCAAAGGGATTTGGTGTACTTGGGTGATCTTTGCAAAAGAGCATTCATCTAGGGATAGAGCTTGCTTAGTTTTGTTGTCTAGGCATAAGGAATTAGATTGATTGAAAAGTTAGCATCTTGGATTGAACCTTGATCACCCAAAGTCAATTCCCTTGTCCCAAGAACCCCCTTGCCTCATTGAGAAAGAAAGTTCAATCTTTTATTGCATTTTTAATATTGCCTTAGTTTCATAATCATCCTCTCATCTTGATTAGACTTAGATTTAGCATGAACTTGCATTCCCTTTGCATTAGAATCTCTTAGAATTGGATTGACATCTTGTATTCTACAACATTTGATTAGGACTAGAAAAGTCTTATCATCAAATTGGCGCCGTTGCCAAGTTCTAAGTTGATTTTGACATTGGGATTTAGTCATTTGCTTGAGACTAAGTCATTTTTATTTTTTATTATCTTGTGATATTGGTTCTTGCCTCTTCTATCTTTGACTTTCAGGTGTATGATCACAAGAAGCAGAGGGGTATCCAACTTGGTTCCTACTGTTGAAGAGATTGCTGCATTTGAGAGGGAGATAGCTAGACAAAGAAGAGAAGTAGAGCAACAGGCTCATCTTCAACGGTTGGGGTTTGAGATGGAGAATCTGCCTCAAGATGGTAATGTCCAAGGGGACAATGGTCCAAGAGCTGACAATCCTAGACCACCACGCCAGCCACATCACCAACCACGCCAAGCAAGAGCCATTGGAGCCTATGACCAACCTCACATTCATGGTCATAGGTTGGGAATCAGAGCACCAGCTGTGGAGAACAACAACTTTGAGATCAAATCAGGGCTGCTGCATTTGATTGAGAACAACAAGTTTCATGGCCTTGCTGTGGAGGATCCCCTTGATCACTTGGACACATTTGATAGCTACTGTAGCTTGTCTAAGATTAATGGAGTCTCTGAAGATGCTTTCAAGCTGAGGTTGTTTCCATTCTCTTTGGGAGACAAGGCACATCTATGGGAGAAGGCTGTTCCAAGTGACTCTATCACTACTTGGAATGAGTGCAAGAGGGCATTCCTAGAGAAATTCTTCTCTACCTCAAGAACAGCCAAGATCAGAAATGAGATCTCTAGCTTTCAGCAGAAGAACCTTGAGAGCTTTAGTGAAGCATGGGAGAGGTTCAAGGGCTATTGGTCTCAATGCCCACATCATGGCTTCACCAAGGAGAGTTTGCTTAGTACCTTCTACAGAGGTGCTCTACCAGAGTTCAGGAGCAGATTGGACACAGCCAGCAATGGGTTCTTCTTGGGCAGAACTGAGCAGGATGCTGAGGAGCTGGTGGAAAACATGGCCAGGAGTGACTCAGTCTACAGTGAGGAGCATGATAGGGCCAACAGAGGCACTGATGAAGATGATCCGCACACAAGAAAGGCCCTGAAATCTCTCCAAGAAAAGTTGGACAAGCTTCTTGTAGAGAAGGCTAAGCAAGAACAGCTTAACTCCATTGGGAATCAGCAACAGAAACAGCCTGCTAGGACTACTGATGTTCATGGTGTAGAAGGTCAAGAAGAGCTGTGCTTCATCAATTCTAATGGCACATGGTATAGGAAAGAGCCCAACTTCCAATACCAAAACAACTACCAGCAAAGACCTTACTACAACAATCAACTAGGAGGTTACCAAGCAAACCAGCCTACTCAGCCCCAAGGAAGTTCTTCTCCAGCTCAGGCTCCAAGTTCAAATTTGGAGTCCATGTTCAAGCAACTCTTAGAAGCTCAAGAAAGAAATGCTAAGACCATTGGTGATGAGTTCAAGAACATCCATGCTAAGATTGATGGCACCTATTCTGACCTCAACAACAAGTACATGCAACTTGCCTCTCATCTCAAAGCTTTGGAGAGCCAAGTTGCATCCATGTCTTCATCATCCAAGAATCCAATGGGATCTCTACCAGGAAAACCAGAGAAGAACCCTAAGGAGACTTGCAATGTTATCATCTCCACTTCTTCAGGGATTGCATTGAGTGATCATAAGAATGATGTTGATGAGATTGAGAGGCTAGTGCTTGGAAATCAGATTGAACATGATAAGAGACTGCTTGTGGCCACAGCTGAAGCTAGAGTTGTGAAGAGAGCTGATAAGAAGGTTCAAGGAAGGATTGATGAGCCTAAGGTCGAGACACAAGTTGAGAAGAGTGCTAACCCCAAGCTGAAAGAAGTGACGGAAGAAGACAATGAGGTTGAGCTATCACCATATGATAAGCTCCCTTTCCCTCAAAGATTCCTCACCAAAGCTCAGAAAAAAGTGGTCTCCAAATTCAGAAAAGAACTCAGTGATATTGGAGTTAAGCTTCCAGAGATCAGCAATATGCATGCTGCTCATGTCCAAATGATGCTCATAAAGGACATTCTCACCCACCAAGCTGAAGTGGCTGAACTTTTGGACATCTCACTTCTGAAGATTGATCCACCAATTCCCCCCAAGTCCCTCCCTAAGCTTGAGTCTCAAGGGAAGTTCACATTGTCTTGCTCTCTTGATAAACTAACTATGGATGATGCTCTTGTTGATAGTGGAGCTAGTGTGAATGTCATCTCCTTGGACATGGTGCAGAGTATTGGGATTGAAAGCATGGAAACAGATACTCCTCCTCTCACCTTTGGGGATTCCTCTTCTACAACCCCACTTGGCATAATCAAGGACTTTCCCTTGAAGATTGGATCCTGCACCATACCTATTGACCTCACTGTTTTGAAGATGGCATCTGCAGAAAGAGTCCCTTTGATCCTTGGCACTCCTTTCCTCACAACAGTTGGAGCTTGCATTGACTTTCCCAACAAGAAGGTCACTCTCATGCATGTCAACAAAACTGTCTCCTATCCTCTCCAGCCTCTTCAGACTATTGTGGGACAATCACTTGTGATGTACAAGCTGTTGAGAAGCCCCAAGATGAAGAGGTTGAAGGTAAGAAAGAGGGTCTTGATGGAGAGTGTTCTAAGGAGTTGTGTGTTGAGCACTTGGAAAGTGCTAAAAGAGAGGGGATGGCTGGAGCCTTAAGGGCCACTCATGGCAAGAAGAAGATAGTGAAAGAGCCTCCTCTTGATTTGCTCTCACACACTCTCACTCTCCATCCAAAGAAGCTCAAGGATGGAGCCATTGAGTACAAGATCAAGCATAAGGGCAGGTCGACACCATTCTCAAGTGCTAGAGCCATCATCACTCCTCAGCTCCAAGATGACCCAATCAAGCTTCAAGAGCTTCTCTCCCAGGTCCTCACCATCACACTTGAAGGTGGGAAGGATCCTCCTTCTCACTAGTCCAAGAGAAAAGGTAGTCAAGCTAGTGACTCAAAACAAGCTCACTTGGGAGGAAGTCCCATGGTTATCCTTGTATATAGCTTTGCAATTTCGAATTTCCTTTTTAGTTTTTAATAAAAGTGGTCAAGATTTTCAGGTTGAGCAAAGCACTAGAGGAGAGAAGAATGGTGGTGAACCACTTAAGCCCCATGATCCATGTAGCAGCCTCCTCTAGTTGCTATGAACCAAGCCAACTTCTAGTCATGACACAAGCACCATGCCCAAATCTCCTTGTGTGGTATTACTCCAACCCTTCTTGTATATACATTTGATTTTGCCTTGTTGAGGTATCTCTTACTCTCTTACGCACACAGGAGACTGTGTGATTTAAGTGTGGGGGAGGTACCGGATATTTGATCATATTTGCTTTGTGATTTTGAGTCTCATGCATTGCATTGTACATTCATAAGTGCATAGAAAATTCAAAAAAATTTTAAATTTTTGAACCATGTAGATTGCATCACTTGCATCCTTAAGATTGAGTCTAGAGCATATAGGTTGCATTCATTTGCATATGGAGCATTGCCTTGTAAAGAACACTCGTTTGCACTGAATTTGACACCCTAGTTAAACATATCAGGTAGCTTAAGCATCTTTTGAAAGGCTTGCATGCTTTGAGCCTTGAAAACTCTTCTTGAAACTTGGTTGCTTGCTTGATATTGGCATAGTTCTTAAGATCAGCTCCATCCTGAACTTGGACTTGAATGAACTTAATCTCTCTTGCATATGGGCATTTGCATACTTAGTCATGGATCTCATACACATTTGGGTTATCTTTTCCCATTGTACCACTCTTTGTTAACCCAAATGGCCCTTTCATACCCTTGAACCCTATCCATTCTTTAAAGCCTACATTGATTTGCTTGAGTGAGGCCTCTTTTGATAGCTTGTCATGTGCAAAATCTTGAGAGTATTGGGAGCGACATGGATTTGTTCTCATCTCTTGCTAGCATAGGATCATCATTTGAGCTAGCTTCTAGGATGGTGAGTGAAGTGTTTGTTGCCTAATGGTTTCCATTTTGGGTTTGGGATGTGACAATGTTGAGATTGATGAGCAAAAGAATGTATTTAGAAAGAAAAACCCTAGGGACCTAGAATAGAAAGATAAGAAGCTCTTGATTAATGTTTTGACCTTCCCTCTTCATATAAAAAAAAAGAGAAAAAGAAAAGAAAAGAAAAAGAAAAGAAAAAAGAAAAGAAAAGAAAAAAAAAGAAAAGAAAGAAAGATTCAATAAGATAGTAGGGAAGGGAAAAACCAAAAGAGTTAGAGCTTAGAAAAATGAATAGAGGTCCTTAGTGGTTGATCACATGAGAAAGAAATGTTCATTGGTGAGTGATGTGAGTATGTCTTCATTTGGTTTGGATTGACAATGTTGAGATTGATGAGCAAAAGAATGTATTTAGAAAGAAAAACCCTAGGGACCTAGAATAGAAAGATAAGAAGCTCTTGATTAATGTTTTGACCTTCCCTCTTCATATAAAAAAAAAGAGAAAAAGAAAAGAAAAGAAAAAGAAAAGAAAAAAGAAAAGAAAAGAAAAAAAAAAGAAAAGAAAGAAAGATTCAATAAGATAGTAGGGAAAGGAAAACCAAAAGAGTTAGAGCTTAGAAAAATGAATAGAGGTCCTTAGTGGTTGAATCATGAGAAAGAAAATGTTCATTGGGTGAGTGATGTGAGTATGTCTTCATTTTGGGTTATAGGATGAATAAAAAGGGTCTAGATCTTGTAATCACTTAGGAATTGGGTAGAATGATGAGGATGGATCCATGTATGCACGAATTGTTCCTAGTCTTAGATAAATTTTGCATAATGATCAAGCTCCTTGATTTTTGAGTGATTGCCACCTTGAAATAATGCATTGAACCCTCCTTTTCATCCTTATTAGACCATTTGATCACCTAGCCAAATGATTGAGATCATGTGCCCATTTGTGAGACTTCACCTTGTGTGTGTGTGTGTGAATCAATGTGAGGGCTGGTTAAGAGAACATGTTAGTTGATAGGCATTGCATCTTGTGTAGAGGCATAAGAGTAATTGATAGGCCTTGTGAAGCTAGAGCATAGTAAGAGAGTTTGCTCATGCTATTTGCTATGTTTCTTTAGGATGTCAGGTTGAGTGCTATGAGTGTTTCCTTTGGCTTTGTTCCCATCCTTGCATCCATCCATCCCCCTTGTGTTTGAAAAGTTTACTTGAGGACAAGCAAAGGTCTAGTGTGGGGGAGTTGATGTCTTGCATATTTACATGTTTTTAGCTATCATATCTTGTGCATTTTTGCTCATTTAGATTAGGCATTAGGCATCTTTAGGCTCATTTTGCATTCATAAGTCTCTATCAGGTGTTGGAATATACTTTGGAGATTTTGGAGATGTTTGGAAGTTTTGTGATGAAAAAGAGGGGTTTAAAGATGAACATGGACGGAGGCCTTAGGAATACCTTCTGATGCTAAGATTTGGTGGAGGCATGGCAGTCTGAGTTAGCTTTCCAATGGAAGTGATTTCAAGACATTTGGAGTCATATTGGAGAAGTTATGGTCAATTGAATGGAGCACGTCAAGCCACCCGGGTGACCATACCCGAGCCAACCCATCAGGTCATGCTAGATGAGCTCCGTACGCGGCCCGTACCACCCGAGCACGAGGACCCGCACGGGATGGAAGCATAGATGACATGCGGTGCACACACCCGGGGAGACTCACCCGCACGGACGGACCAAGGGACGGACGGACTGGACGCGACCAAGGACGCCCCGACCTTGCCTCACCCGCGTACCAGCAGATACCCGACAGCAACCTGCCCGACCCTGACGACCGCACGTTTTGATGCTAGACGAGCTCCGGACGCGTTCCCGCACCACCCGGACGATAGCACCCCGCACGGGATTGGCGATGGGAGAACGGACAGGACACCCCGGAACGTCCCCACAGTCCCTCCTACCCGCGTACCAGCCTGCACACCCGACAGTACCACCCGGCCGCACACACCCGCACGTCCTGCTAGCTGCTGGACACCCACCACGCGGCCAAACACACCCGGCCTAGAGAGGCCGCACGGCTGGACGCCCGGACGAGCAGGACATACCCGGCATGGACACACCCGGCCTGGACAAGCACTAGCTGACCCGGGTGGCTGAGCTTCTTCCTTTCTCCTTGCTTCTCATTGGTCGAAAATCACTTGGCCAAGGGCACTTTAGTATTTTTGCTTTATGTTTCAAGGGCTTTCAAGCCTATGTATAATACTCTTGTGATCTCATTAAGAGATCTAACTTCTTTTCTCTCAAAAACATAATAAGAACTTGAAGAAAGTTTGGATCTTTGATCCTTTTTACATCATTTCTTGTGTGTTTAATAGATTATCTCTTTCTCTAATCATGTTTAGCCTTGAATCATCATTGATTTTGAGGTTTTCCATGGGTATTAGTGAGTAGATCTATCTAGGGTTCATGGGCTTGGGAGACTAAGGGTGATTAAGTGTAGATCCAAGGTGCTTAGTGTTAGATCTATCCTTTCCTTGCATTGATTTGGTGTTCTTCATGCTATATTTGAGTTGGCCTCTCAAACATAGAGCTATAGGCATTTCATGCCCGGAAGGTGTTCTATGAAATGTCTGAACCAACTCATCTATGCTTTTAGCTTGCTTTGCCTAAGGGATTAGTTGTCAAAGGAGCTAGGATTGCTTTTAGACTCATTCTCCATGTTTGCTTTGATCATTACAGCCAAAGGGATTTGGTGTTGTTACTTGGGTGATCTTTGCAAAAGAGCATTCATCTAGGGATAGAGCTTGCTTAGTTTTGTTGTCTAGGCATAAGGAATTAGATTGATTGAAAAGTTAGCATCTTGGATTGAACCTTGATCACCCAAAGTCAGTTCCCTTGTCCCAAGAACCCCCTTGCCTCATTGAGAAAGAAAGTTCAATCTCTTATTGCATTTTTAATATTGCCTTAGTTTCATAATCATCCTCTCATCTTGATTAGACTTAGATTAAGCATGAACTTGCATTCCCTTTGCATTAGAATCTCTTAGAATTGGATTGACATCTTGTATTCTACAACATTTGATTAGGACTAGAAAAGTCTTATCATCAGACCGCGCGACCGAAAACCAATCGGGGGAAAAGCGCGGAAGAAGACAGGACGACCAAGGGAACAACAGCAGTCGCCAGAGGGTAAACATGATCATCGGAGGATCACAGTTCTACCAAGACTCTGTCTCATCGATAAAAGCCTACAGGCGAAAAGCCGAGACAAGTTCCAACTGGTTCCCAGACAGCGATGTTCCTAACCACACAATCGCTTTCGAGGAACACGAGACCGTCGGAATCGACAAACCTCACTGCGATCCTTTGGTAATCGACCTGGTCATCCAGGATCTCGAAGTCGGCCGCATTCTCGTCGATACAGGAAGCACGGTCAACGTCATCTTCCGCGACACCCTCTACAGGATGAAGATCCCACTTGGGGAAGTCATCCCTGAGCCAAAACCTTTGACGGGGTTTTCGGGCGTCACTACCATGACCCTCGGGAAAATTAAACTCCCAGTCATGGCAAAGGAAGTTACAAAGATCGTCGAGTTTGCAGTAGTCGACAACCCGGCCATCTACAACGCCATCATGGGAACCCCTTGGATCAACTCCATGAAGGCAGCACCATCCACATATCACCTCGGTATCAAGTTCCCGACTCCGACCGGAACCGCAGCCATCTGGGGTAGTCAGAAACAGTCGAGACTCTGTTACCTAGCCGAGTTCAAACTGCGAAAAGATCGGAACGCCCCTGCGGCCAACCCGAAACGAGCAAAGGAATCACACAACATTCCCGAAGACTCGAAGAAAGATGATCCAGAATCATCCGAACAGGCAACGATTCAAGACGACGACAAAGCCTCTGAATCCACCGCCGTAAGAGCGGACAGCTCGACCCCCGCACAAACCACTGATCCGACCAGCACGATCGGAACGGCAACGCACGGGGAGTAAAAACGTCCGTGGCAACTATCAGAACTACGAGATGGCTTGATCCTCGAAAGAGGTACGTAGGCAGCTCGTCGAAACCCGGCGAGTTCAGCTATCCCCCTCACCAAAAAGGGGGGGGGGACTGGGTGCGTATACTCCTATACTCCCACAAAAACGCGAAAAATCCGCATATGTACTCTAACTTCTCGAAATTTTTTAATAAAATTCTTTCTATCTTTCATGCTCACTTAAACGCATCAACGCTTCGGAAAAACGAAAATCGTATCTTCAAAAGAAACGCGAGACGTCGCAACTTCTTAAAAAGATAACAAAACTCGTATTATCCGCAAAAGACAGTCCACCAGCGACTTAAAAATAACTCACGCCCGTCTATTGGCCCCGACGGACGCTCATAAGAAACGTTTCACTCAATACAAAATCGTAGTCAGACCTACAAGGTCCTCTTACATCCGATAAGGATATCATAGCGCGCTATACAAGAAACCCAAAATTTTGGTTTAGCATCTCGGATAAACTCCGAAGATAGCTCGATTCTTTTAACACAAGTCATATAAGCCGGCGACTAGTCGCGGACTTTAAACGAAAAGAATCAGAGAATGCCTTCACGAAGTTTCGGTAGTAGCCGACCAATCCAAGGAAACTCCTGATCTCTGTTCGCTTTGGTTGGACGAGCGGCCATTTATGAAATCACTTCAATCGTTCCTGATCTACTGAAACTCCTTGCTAGTATACTCTGTGACCTAAGAAACAATCCGCTTCCAAAATTGACACTTGCTGAACCTTGGCGAAACAGTTTTCCGGGTTGCAGTTCCGAAGATACCTTCCTCAAGTGCTCCCTGTGCTTGTGGGAACCGAAATTCACACCGTCAATTCCGATACAGATTTGTGGAGGAAAAAAACCGCGTTACCCGATCTTCCTTGAACGGTCCCGGATATCTGCTGGGCCGCACACGAAACAATCAATAAAATAGAAGTTGCGAAAATAGAAATCGTAAAAGATGAGCGGAAGAAAGATCTTATTTCTGAATTCGCGTTTTGAGCGTGAACAACAGGTGAGAAGTAAACTATAAGAGCTGTCGAAAGGTCCGCTAGTCCGGTCGCCTAAGTCTATCCTAGCTGAGTCGCAGCTCGCTAGTGAAAACAGAAAAGAATGCTTAAATCGCTCTAAGTGCTAAGTGCTCGAAAATTTGTGTTCTGGTTTGCTTCTTGCTCATAGCTCTCCTTATATACTCCTCCTATGACGGTCTATCTTCTCGCGGGCTGAGTCGGGCTTTTTCCATTTTCGTCCATCTTTGTGTTTATCGGGAAACTTGACATTTATCTTCGGAAATCTTGACATTTATCTTCTGGAAACTTGATATTTATCTTCTGGAAACTTGACATTTATCTCTTATGTGAGGATAAAGATAAACCGTCATAGTTATCCTTCCTTTTCGGAAAATCGTACGTGGGCCGTTTTGGCCACGTTGGGCCGTTTAGGCGTTTTTACGGTTTTTCGAAAGGACAGTCTTTGAAGGTCTCGGTGTTTCCGAAGGAACCTCAATTCCTTGTTTAGTCGAGGAAGTGGCGTTCTAGAGTAACCGTGATCATACCAAACTTGCGTAGATTGATCCGAACAAGCTAGATGGGATCGAACCGGGCAAGATAGGAACGAGACCGGGACGAGGGCCGTGGACCGACCCAGGCGCCGAGGGCCGCCCAGGCCGGTGCCGCGGCGCGGCGGGTCGCGCGCCAGGCCGCCCGCGTGAGGGTGCCGCCGCGCCAGGCCGGGTGCCCCGGCGCAGGCGCCCCGCGCGACGGGTGCCGCCGGCGCAGGCCGGGTGGGCCGCCGGCGCCAGGCGACCCGCTAGGCCGGCGAGGCGCGCCAGGCCGGGGTGCCGCCGGGCCAGGTCAGCCGCGTCCCACGTGCCGCCGGCGCCAGGCCAGCCCGCGTCCCGCGTGCCGCCGGCGCCAGGCCGGGGTGCCGCGGCGCCAAGCCAGCCCGCGTCCCGCGTGCCGCCGGCGCCAGGCCAGCCGCGTCCCGCGTGCCGCCGGCGCCAGGCCGGGGGTGCCGCCGGCGCCAGGCCAGCCCGCGTCCCGCGTGCCGCCGGCCAGGCCGGGTGCTGCCGGCGCCAGGCCAGCCCGCGTCCCGCGTGCCGCCGGCGCCAGGCCAGCCCGCGTCCAGCGTGCCGCGGCGCCAGGCCGGGGTGCCGCCGGCGCCAGCCCGCATCCCGCGTGCCGCCGGTGCCAGGCCGTCTTGCCGTCTGTGGGTTTGTTCGATTCTTCCCTCGTCAGTTGGAAAATCTTTCAAGTTTTGGGAGGGTCTCTAGTTGTAGATCTCGAGATAATTGTTTCCAACGAGATTCCGCGAGTATCGGGATTTTGAGATGGACTTAGATCTGCAGATTTTCCGTCGTCGAGGATGAGAGCAATGTGGCTCCGAGTTTTAGATATGTTAAAAGATGAATCTTTTAAACAATCGGGAAGGTTTTACGGAAGACTTATTGTAGATCTCGGACAATCCAGACATGGGTTTCAAGGGACCAAGATGCTGTCGTTGCCCGAGATTATGAGACGATCGCATGGACGGGCGCCTGGACCCTCGCCGTTGGCGCCAGATGGGAGTGGACGAGCCTTCCGTGAGTTTTATCGAGCGACGACCCGTTTCTTGGATTTGATCGTCGCTTGGCTTTTCTTTCGAGGGTTTTCGGGTGACGATTTCGTCATTGACCGATTTTGACCCCAACAGTTAGCCCCTCAGCTAGCTAGGAACGTAAAGCCTGTCGGATCCTAGCTTGCGGTATAGCCGTGTGGGAAGGTGTTGAGACGTAATCGTTTGCCGAAAATCGGGGTAAATAGTGATTTTACCTCCTTTATATGGAGTAAGAAATCTCATTCTTACTTCATCACAAGGTTTTTACTCTCTCTCTCTCAAGAATCCTTTCTCTCTCTTTAAGAACAATGTCTTCAAGATCTTCAAAGAGAAACTCTTCTTCCCATTCTTCCTCGGATGACTCTCCTGCCCATGTTACGGTAAAGCAGGAGGAGTCGGTCGAGGAGGAAAAGAAGAATGCGTATTACCGAGCCCTTGTAGGTTCGCCCCCAACACTGCCAGAGATCCCTGTTCCGAGGAGGCCTCTGAGGCAGCCCGGTGCTCCTTTTGCGCCGAGCTTGGTTTCTCGTCAATATCTCAAGATTCTTCGAGATTTTTACCAGGTTCCTGAAGGAGTCAAATTCCGGATTCCTGTTGGTAACGAGAGTGCACGGAATCCTCCGCAAGGTTTCTTTACATGTTACAAAGCTTTCTTTACGTACTGCCGTATGTGGTTCCCAATTCCTGGTGCCATTGTTCGTGCGCTTCACCGCTTCGAACTTTCGATCAGCCAACTCAGCGTTCCTGCCTTGGAGAGTTGGCTTGGCGTACTGATCGCTAGCTACGAACTCGGGATTGATCTTGGTCCCGATGATTTCGAAGGTCTTTGGGGCACTCGGCCGACGGGGAGTGACGGTTACTATTCCATGCTGCCTAAGAAGGATATGGCCGTGATTCAGGGGACTACTTCGAATCCCAAATCGTGGCAGGAGCGTTTCTTCTTTGTTCAAATAGATGGCGAGTCTGTCGAGGAGAGCTGCCTCCATCTATTTCCGCGAGCATGGAACTTCAACCGAGGTAATACGACGAAAACTCTGTTGTCTATCTCACCTTTTCGGAAGTGCGAGTTTCGAAAAATTTTCGTTTTGTAGGGAACAACCCTACCGCGCATTTGCCTGGCGACGTCTTCGTCAAGAGAGATCTTCTTCGTCAAAGGCCGTTTTTCTGAAAATCCTTCACCCTCGAACGGATCCGAGATGCGGTTAAGCTTTATTGGTCCCGAGGTCCTGTTCCCGTCGTATGACGCCGAACCTGTCACCGCGGCTCCTACTCGTAGGCGCAGACAGAGGTCTCGTAAGGGGAAGGAAATCGATGATGGGGAAGGCTCGGAAAGTCCTTCACCGTTGGGAGAAAAACCTAGTTTTGTTCCAACGGAAAAAGGCGGAGCCAGCGGTTTTCCACCTAACAACTTCTTTGATGACCTTCCTCCGGAGTTTACCACTGACGAGTCGCTGGAGGATGAGGAGAAACAACGGGTTTTTGCCGAGGGCTCCCAACGTGTCAACGAGGTTTGGCCCTTCGAACTTCTTAACCTTGCGTTCGAATCTGTATATAAGCATGCTTGCTGATCTTGAGTTTTATGCAGGGACTAAGAGTTTTTAGCGAGGCGCTTGACTCGAGTTTCCGCAAATCCAGGATTGCTAACTTCAAGACCACAGAAGCGGAGCGAGAGCTTTTCCGGTTCCGACAAGAGGTGAAGGCACAGAACGCGAAGCAAGCTGAGCTTCACGCTCGGGCTCTCGTACGGGCGGAAAGGAGAGGAAGAAGGATGGTCGCAGCGGAGGTGGCAAGACGGGCGGAATCGTTTGCTGCTGAGTTTCAATGCTTTAAAGAAGCTCAGGAGTTTGTTGGTGATTTCCGCGAGTGCCGAGGTTCGGTCGTAAACCTTTACAAGTCTCAGAACCCAGGATTTCTCTTTCGATTCCGAGATTGCCGAAATGAAGGATTTCATGGCCGAGTGTGCTCATGCTGAGTCCTTGGTTCCTCCGGTAGAAGAAAGAGTCCGGAGACTATGGGAACCTATTGAGGTTTCCGAGGATACGGTGGAGGTTGGAGCCGATGAGAACGCCGAGAATGGTGGGGAATGCTCGAGGCGTGAATGAGGAAGTGGACCAGCCTGCTAGTTCATTTGGGATTTCCAGCATCCGGATTTCTCAACGTTGACTTCCTTTTGTGAATTGAATTTTTTGGCCATGTATGGCCGTTTTTAGTAATTTTATCCTGCGACCGTTGGAGGTTGCATTCTTATGTTTTGGGACTGGCCGTTGGTGGCTTTGAATCCTGCCGTCTTTTGCGGCATTTATGAATATGAAAATTTGCGAGATTTCGTCTTTTTTTTTTATTTATACTTTCGTCAAGTGTAGAGGGAAGGATGCGAGTAGTCACTTCGTATCCTAACTCTTTTTTCGTCGCTTGGTCCGTATGCTACTTTTTAGCGAGCGTTTTAGGTGTAAGCGATAAGAGACATGTTTTGGGATCTCGTATACGATACTATGTCTGTGAGATGTCAAGATCCAGCAAGACTGGGTTTAGGGCAAGACCTAGGTTTACTCTCAGCTTTGAGGCTGTGCGATGACTGATCGGCTTTCGTTTTGCCTGTTAGTGATTTCTTCCTGATTCTTTTCGTTTAAAGTCCGCGACTAGTCGCCGGCTTATATGACTTGTGTTAAAAGAATCGAGCTATCTTCGGAGTTTATCCGAGATGCTAAACCAAAATTTTGGGTTTCTTGTATAGCGCGCTATGATATCCTTGTCGGATGTAAGAGGACCTTGTAGGTCTGACTACGATTTTGTATTGAGTGAAACGTTTCTTATGAGCGTCCGTCGGGGCCAATCGACGGGCGTGAGGTAGTTTTAAGTCGCTGGTGGACTGTCTTTTGCGGATAATACGAGTTTTGTTATCTTTTCAAGAAGTTGCGACGTCTCGCGTTTCTTTTGAAGATATGATTTTCGTTTTTCCGAAGCGTTGATGCGTTTAAGTGAGCATGAAAGATAGAAAGAATTTTATTAAAAAATTTCGAGAAGTTAGAGTACATATGCGGATTTTTCGCGTTTTTGTGGGAGTATAGGAGTATACGCACCCAGTCCCCCCCCCTTTTTCGGTGAGGGGGATAGCTGAACTCGCCGGATTCCGACGAGCTGCCTACGTACCTCTTTCGAGGATCAAGCCATCTCGTAGTTCTGATAGTTTCCGCGGACGTTTTTACTCCCCGTGCGTTGCCGTTCCGACCGTGCTGGTCGGATCAGTGGTTTGTGCGGGGGTCGAGCTGTCCGCTCTTACGGCGGTGGATTCAGAGGCTTTGTCGTCGTCTTGAATCGTTGCCTGTTCAGATGATTCTGGATCATCTTTCTTCGAGTCTTCGGGAATGTTATGTGATTCCTTTGCTCGTTTCGGGTTGACCGCAGGGATGTTCCGATCTTTTCGCAGTTTGAACTCGGCTAGGTAACAGAGTCTCGACTGTTTCTGGCTACCCCAGATGGCTGCGGTTCCGGTCGGAGTCGGGAACTTGATACCGAGGTGATATGTGGACGGTACTGCCTTCATGGAGTTGATCCAAGGGGTTCCCATGATGGCGTTGTAGATGGCCGGGTTGTCGACTACTGCAAACTCGACGATCTTTGTAACTTCCTTTGCCATGACTGGGAGTTTAATTTTTCCGAGGGTCATGGTAGTGACGCCCGAAAACCCCGTCAAAGGTTTTGGCTCAGGGACGACTTCTCCAAGTGGGATCTTCATCCTGTAGAGGGTGTCGCGGAAGATGACGTTGACCGTGCTTCCTGTATCGACGAGAATGCGGCCGACTTCGAGATCCTGGATGACCAGGTCGATTACCAAAGGATCGCAGTGAGGTTTGTCGATTCCGACGGTCTCGTGTTCCTCGAAAGCGATTGTGTGGTTAGGAACATCGCTGTCTGGGAACCAGTTGGAACTGGTCTCGGCTTTTCGCCCGTAGGCTTTTATCGATGAGACAGAGTCTTGGTAGAACTGTGATCCTCCGATGATCATGTTTACCCTCTGGCGACTGCTGTTGTTCCCTTGGTCGTCCTGTCTTCTTCCGCGCTTTTCTCCCGATTGGTTTTCGGTCGCGCGGTCCTCGGAGACAGTTTTGTTAGTCTTTTGGCGGTCGGAGTCCAGGAGCAAGTCCTTTATACTCTTGACCTTTGATAGCTCGCCAGTGAGGAGTTTTGCGGCGAGCCGGGCGCCGAGAACCTTGCAGTTCGCAGTGGAGTGACCTCTGGTATCGTGGAACTCGCAATAGGAGTTATCCTTGTACTGGTTCCTGGTCCAGGTGTTTCCGGAGGTTTTGCCTTGCTCCGAGTTGATGGCGTAGTTATGCTCGCCTTGGACGTCTTCCCCTTCGTGATGGACGTATTTGTCGTTACGAGAGGGTTTCTTCTTGGACGCGGTTTTCTGCGGTCCGTGCTTCTGCGATAGAAGCTTCATCTCTTCTTCCATGATGATGAAGTCTGTTGCCTTGTGGAGAGTATCCTGGATTGTCCGCGGCTTTTCCAGTAGTATCCACTTTCGGAACTTCGACTTGTACCAGAGAGTTTTTCTCAGGGCGTTGATTGCGACATTGTCGCTGATGCCTGTTACTCTGGCCATCACCAGTTTGAACCTTCGCATGAAGTCGCGGAGCGACTCGTCTTCCTTCTGAGCTAGACTCCATAGATCCACGTCGGACGTTTCTCTGTCCATGAACATGGAGTACTGTTTGAGAAACGCCGAGGCTAGTTGGCGGAAACTTCCGATGGAGTTCCTTTTGAGCCGGGAGAACCACTCGAGCGCAGCACCTTTGAGGTGCTCGACGAAGAGAAGACAATGACCTGCGTCCCGTTCGCGCTCCGGGAGTTTGCACCTACCCATTGCGATCTGGAAGGACTGCAGGTGCGACTTAGGATCCGTCGTACCGCCGTAGACCGGGATTTTGATCTTCCCTGGGTCTGAGATGCGTGTTTCCGTGATTCGAGTGGTGAACGGTGTTTTCCGTGCTTCCTCGAGAAGTCTATCGATCTCGGGGGCGGAACTGGTCGCCTGATGGATCTGCAATTTTACCGCTTTCACTTCAGCCACGGTCTTTTTGAGAGATTCACGGAGATCATGGATCTCGCTATTGCTGCCGGCGTTCCTCCGAACCTGTCGACGCTGGTCGCGATAGATCCGAGTTTGATCTTCCGCGAGTTCTTCCTGCTCCATCCAGTAGAGTTCTTCTTCCTCTTCTGTCATGGGCCTATCGAAGGATACCGTCTGCCGAGCGGACTGGCTTCGGGTTCTCCTGGGGTGGATGTCAGCGTCTTCATCGGAAGGGTCCGATCGGTCGCTGATATCTAGATCGATGCGCTCGACGTCGCTTTCCTTGTTTCCCGCAGCCGGGAGTGGAACGTTCTGCGAGGTCGTTTGCTGTCCTTTCAGAGCCGTTTCCTCGGGAGTGGGCTCTTTCGGGGCATCTTTTTCTCGTGCTTCGGGAGATCCGAAGTCGAGTCTCCTGCCGCGGCGTGCCTTGGTGGATCCGCGCGGCAACTTGCTCCTCGCAGTTAAGGTATCGACCTGTTTTGCGAGCGAGGTTATCAGCTTGTCCTGTTGTTCCGCCCGCGCCTGGGCGGAGGTAAACAGTTCCTTCATCTGCCTGAGCGCCTCAGTGTTTGCATCAGCAGTGACTGTGGACGCGTCTCCAGCTGGAGTCTTCTCAGCGTTGGCATCGACGGGTGTTCCGTCTAGCGCTGGCTGATCCTTGGTGGCGTCGGCTGACATGATCGAGCGTGTGCAGTTGCGAGATAGATAGATCCGTAACCCCCCCTCCTTCTAGCGCCAAACTACGGGAACCGAAATTCACACCGTCAATTTCCGATAAAGATTTGTGGAGGAAAACCGAGTTAACCCGATCTTCCTTGAAGGTCCCGGATATCTGCTGGGCCGCACACGAATCAATCGATAAAAATAGAAGTTGCGAAAATAGAAATCGTAAAAGATGAGCGGAAGAAAGATCTTATTTCTGAATTCGCGTTTTGAGCGTGAACAACAGGTGAGAAGTAAACTATAAGAGCTGTCGAAAGGTCCGCTAGTCCGGTCGCCTAAGTCTATCCTAGTTGAGTCACAGCTCGCTAGTGAAAACAGAAAAGAATGCTTAAATCGCTCTAAGTGCTAAGTGCTCGAAAATTTGTGTTCTGGTTTGCTTCTTGCTCATAGCTCTCCTTATATACTCCTCCTATGACGGTCTATCTTCTCGCGGGCTGAGTCGGGCTTTTTCCATTTTCGTCCATCTTTGTGTTTATCGGGAAACTTGACATTTATCTTCGGAAATCTTGACATTTATCTTCTGGAAACTTGATATTTATCTTCTGGAAACTTGACATTTATCTCTTATGTGAGGATAAAGATAAACCGTCATAGTTATCCTTCCTTTTCGGAAAATCGTATGTGGGCCGTTTTGGCCACGTTGGGCCGTTTAGGCGTTTTTACGGTTTCTCGAAAGGACAGTCTTTGAAGGTCTCGGTGTTTCCGAAGGAACCTCAATTCCTTGTTTAGTCGAGGAAGTGGCGTTCTAGAGTAACCGTGATCATACCAAACTTGCGTAGATTGATCCGAACAAGCTAAGATGGGATCGAACCGGGCACGATAGGAACGAGACCGGGACGAGGGCCGTGGACCGACGCCAGGCCGACCCGCGCGACGGGTGCCGCCGGCGCCAGGCAGGGTGCCGCCGGCGCCAGGCCGGCCCGCGTGACGGGTGCCGCCGGCGCCAGGCCGGGTACCCGCCGGCGCCAGGCCGACCCGCGCGACGGGTGCCGCCGGCGCCAGGCCGGCCCGCGTGACGGGTGCCGCCGGCGCCAGGCCGGGTGCCGCCGGCGCCAGGCCAGCCCGCGTCCCGCGTGCCGCCGGCGCCAGGCCAGCCTGTGTCCCGCGTGCCGCCGGCGCCAGGCCGGGGTGCCGCCGGCGCCAGGCCAGCCCGCGTCCCGCGTGCCGCCGGCGCCAGGCCGGGGTGCCGCCGGCGCCAGGCCAGCCCGCGTCCCGCGTGCCACCGGCGCCAGGCCGGGGTGCCGCCGGCGCCAGCCCGCGTCCCGCGTGCCGCCGGTGCCAGGCCGTCTTGCCGTCTGTGGGTTTGTTCGATCTTTCCCTCGTCAGTTGTTTGCGGGAAATCTTTTGAGTTTTGGGAGGGTCTCTAGTCGTAGATCTCGAGATAATTGTTTCCAACGAGATTCCGCGAGTATCGGGATTTTGAGATGGACTTAGATCTGCAGATTTTCCGTCGTCGAGGATGAGAGCAATGTGGCTCCGAGTTTTAGATATGTTAAAAATGAATCTTTTAAACAATCGGGAAGGTTTTACGGAAAACTCATTGTAGATCTCGGACAATCCAGACATGGGTTTCAAGGGACCAAGATGCTGTCATTGCCCGAGATCATGAGACGATCGCATGGACGGGCGCCAGGACCCTCGCCGTTGGCGCCAGATGGGAGTGGACGAGCCTTCCGTGAGTTTTATCGAGCGACGACCCGTTTCTTGGATTTGATCGTTGCTTGGCTTTTCTTCCGAGGATTTTCGGGTGACGATTTCGTCATTGACCGATTTTGACCCCAACAGTGCTCCTCCTCTCTCCGCGAGTAGATAAGTATGTCGTCGATGAATTCAATCACGAACTTGTCGAGGTAGTCGTGGAACACTTCATTCATCAGTCTCATAAATGCTGCTGGAGCGTTGGTTAACCCGAATGGCATCACCACGAAATCGAACTGACCGTACCGAGGGTTGAACGCCGTCTTCATTACGTCGGTCTCTGCTATCGGAATTTGGTCATATCCCGAAGCCAAATCTATCTTTGAGAACCAACTCGCTCCTCTTAGCTGATCCAACAATTCATCAATCCTCGGCAAGGGGTACTTGTCCTTGATCGTGACATTGTTGATCCCTCTATAGTCGATGCACAGCCTCATACTGCCATCTTTCTTCTTCACAAACAGGACCGGAGCTCCCCAAGGTGAAGAACTCGGTCTGATGAAACCTTTATCTAGTAAATCCTCCAACTGCTTCTTGAGTTCTGCTAACTCAGCTGGTGCCATACGGTAAGGGGTTTTGGCAATGGGTGCAACACTTGGTTCCAAGTTGATGGTGAACGGATTGCTCCGGGGTGGAGGCAACTCTGTCAACGCCCGAAACACATCTTCAAACTTTTGGACCACTGGGATGTCCTCCATCCTCGACTCCTTTCCCGTCTCTTCCCCGATATACGTGAGTGATACCAAGTAGACCTCCCCGTCCACTAGTGCGTTCTCTGCTCTCATTGCCGTCACAAACGTTGCCGAGATGCTTGGCTTGATTCCACAGTATGCCAACACAGCTTGCTGGTCATTCTCAAACCACACTCGTCCTCTTGCACAGTCCAGCCACGCCCGATGCCTTGACAGGCAATTCATTCCTAAAATAACTTCATGCCGCTCCATCGGCATAACAACAAGGTCGGCAAAAAGGGTTTCATGCTTTAACACTGTAGGTACATTCAACAACACCCTATTAGCTCTAAAGGTCTGACCTCCAGGGATTACCACCAACATATCAACCTCACACTCTACAAAAGTTCCTACAAACCTAGAGGCTACTTCCGGTTTCACAAAACAATGGGTGGCTCCCGAGTCAAACAACACAAAGGCAGGGGTTCCACCAACCAATAACGATCCTAAGATAAGATCAACAAAACAGCACTCATCCAGAATGCCAACAACACAGCAAATAATTACACAACAATTATTTAAACACACAAAGAGAGAGTTAGCACCTAAACAAACCTGTCACAGAACCCCTCGACGGTCCTGGAGCGCTAGATGGAGTTCTCTCTCCATCCAGAGCATACACTCTCCCTCCAGGTGCAGGACGCGCAGCCGGGTGTTCACTGGTCTGTCGGGTCGGTTGGGTACGCGCAGACACTCCTCCGCCTTGTCCCGGACGACGGACAGTGCACTCACTGGTGTAGTGACCTTTCTCTCCACAACTGAAGCATGTAATAGATGCCTTTCTGTCTGACTTCTCCGAGTTTGATTCGGTACACTCACGGGCATAGTGTCCTGTACCACCACATCCATAGCACGTCACTTGTGACCTTGGTTTCTTCCCGTGCCGCTTGAACTGGCCCTTCTTTCCCTTCTTATGGTTAGGTTTCAACTTGTCCTCCTTTGGTTGACTAGACTGCGGCTTGGGGTTCGACTCCGTTTTAGGCAATGACTCACGTTCTGCCATTACCATTTCCTCCACGTTAACCGCCTTCTCTACCAACTCAAACAAACTTTCGAAGTTAACAGCTTGTAGACGACTCCCAATCTCTGGCCTAAGACCTCGCAAGAACTTGCGAATCAACAGTGCTTCGTCTCCATTCCCGTAGTAAATGTATCTGGTGAGCTTAAGAAACTCTGCCTCGTACTCTCTTACACTTCTACTCCCTTGCTCTAACCGAAGAAAAGCTTGTTCCATTATGTCTCTTGCTTCTGGAGGAAAATACTTCCTCTGAAACTCCTTCTTGAACGTATCCCAATCCATGTCTTCTGCTCCTTGTCTTCGTGTTAGACTCTCCCACCATGCCATTGCTTCGCCCTCCAAGTAGTACACGGCCACATCTTTCTTATATTCGATTGGACACCGGGTTGTCTTGAAGTTCTTCTCCACATGCTGTAGCCATGCATCTGCTTTGAAGGTGTCTGCTTTCCCTTCAAACTTGTTGGTACCCATGTTCTTCATTGTAAGGACGTACTTTAGAAAATCTGATTGCGGTACCGCCTTGTTCGCTTCCGGGCTTGGAGTGACTTGCTTGGTTAAGACCTTAGACAGGGGTCATGCACCATTGACAAAGTAGGGTCTACTGGTTTATCTTCATCTGCTGGGGCTGGTTCGGCCGCTTCTGCTGATCCAGGATGGTTTCTCCGCGATGTAGATCCTTCAGAATTTGCACGAGATGAACGAGGTCGCTGTGGTCCAATAAATGGTTCTGATTCCGCATGCTGAGAGTTGGGTGGTGATATCGACAATCTCCAAGTTTCAGGGTTCACATTTTCTTCACTGTGTGCACGCTCCATGCCTTCCATAGACCTTGGTCTGCTATCGCTAGTCCCATCTTCCGAATCCGGGGCATCCCAAAATTTATGGTAGTTCGCATACCTCGAGCCATCTTGACCCGACATTCCGAACGACCCGCTTGCTCCTGAACCTTGGTTAGACATCTGCACGGTTAAAGCGGTTAATCCTACATTCCCCAAAAGGACCTAACCTGATTGCTAGTCCTAATGCCCCTAAGCGGAACGCACCGGTTTCCTAATGTGGCATAAGCGACTCATTTTGACTCAAAAAACATTGAAAACATTGTGGCTTATGAGCATGATCAGAAACCACGCTCTGATACCACCATTTGTAACACCCCTGGACCGTCCTAGGTCGGACTAACCCGGAACGGCCCGGGAGGTGCCACAAGAATAGCTCGCCAAACCAGATCGACCAAGAATCAAGAACAAATCAGGACTCTCGACCAATCCGTTCCGGTTTGCTATGTCCTCGAGACCATGGCCTAAGGCTTTGCAACCCGTACCATGATCACGAGTTGTGTCGACCCGGACTAGGTCTTATATCATTCAGCACACAATCACGAATATAAACATTCTTTTATTAATAATAGGTGGAAAGCGTCTTATAAAACATTACAACAAATATATCAGAGTTTGTGCACACGGCCTAGCGCCAAAAAGAAAAGAAAAGTAACTATACATTACAAAAGAGTCCTTGCTTATGCTTATGCCACTTCAAATCTACACCGGCCGCCTAACGTTCCGCCGCCCTCTAAGCTTCCCACCTACTGGTTACCTGCATAGTAGGAGAGGGGGTGAGTAATCAAGATTACTCAGTGAGTCCGAACAATAAACAACAACTACCCTCCCCAGCCCATGCTTAAAGACAAGCACACAATACGCATACATTAACAATGCGTAAACAACACACAAACATGCAACAATGCGCAAATGCAATGCAACTACTCAATGAAATGCAACAAGTCTCCTCCCCGAGACCTAACAGCAAATAATGCAGTCTAGACTCAATCCTAGACTCGATCGATCGATACATCACACACAACTCAATTCGGATGTCCACACATCCTGGGATCCCAACACACACTGGAGGTTTCTAACTCATCCACCCTGAACACTCCAGACCGCAAACACAAAAGTCACGTGGTCGGAAACATCATCTTCGGGGATCGGCTAACTTCCAATAAAACCCGAGCCGCAGCGTCCTGCAGCGCTTGTCCATGGGCGCTACCCACTTCACTTGACATGCTGTGGAGAGAAGTCCATCCCTACCACTGGAGAATCAGGTCCATCCCCCGATCTAACCCCAGGGTCCAAGTACACTAGTCACGTTGCGTCAACACACACAAGCATGAGGGAGCTCCTCCTCTAACCAACATGCACACGCATCCGGACTAAGCGCACCTCTCACGCAGAACACAATTCCTAGTCTAGATGCTCACAACTCAAATAAGCATGAGGGAGCTCGACCTCAAACCTCCATGCAACACATAAACAGCATCTAAACTACATGCACTTATCAACTATAATGCATGCAACAACACACCCGCCAAGAGAGAGACACTCTCGATCTCTTGCGGTTCAACGATATTATATCATCTAGATAATCACGCAACTCACTATGCATCAGCAACTTAAAAATATCTAGATGACACAATAATACACAAATCACAACACATATGCATGCTAAACGCATTCTCCCCGGGGCCCAGCACAAAAACCGATTAACTTTGCCCCGGGTCTCCACTTGAGACCCTCCGGTCTAAGCTCACACCTGCATGCATAAACACACATCACAAGTCTTCGGAACCCACCTTGGTTGCTGACTACGAAGACTACCCAAACATCTCCGGATCACTCTCCTAAAAACGCTAAACCAAAGAAACCAAAAACACTCCTTAACACTCGGTTTCTCTCTCTAACTCACCTCTCTCTCTCTCTAAGGTGATCACTCACGGTTTTGGGATGAAGAAAAATGAAGGAGAGGGGTCTGGTATTTATAGGAATGAAGGGCTGAGGCTTGCTGGACAAGTGGATTCATTCATGGAAGGAAAAGTGGACATGTGTCCCGCTTTAAAACTTCCATGGCAAGTTTCTCCAAATGCATGAATGTGCAAACCTTGATCACCAAGTTTTCCTCCCTTGCAGGCCAAGACTCACCTTCTGGAAGCTTGCAAACTTGGGCGCCAAGTCTCCTCTTGGCCAATGAGAATCTGCCACTTGTATCGCCACATCACTCTTCCGCGGCAAATGGGTGGTCGCCACGTCATCTCTGGTCACCTTTCTATTGCCACGTCACAAACTTCTAATAATCTTCATTGAATGTATTTGAGTAGGAAAAACCATTCTAAGATGCTCCCATGACGCTTCGTTTCATCAAAATCGCTTATCGGGACAATCGGAATCGTTTTACCCGAAAATACAGATTTTCGACCAACTCCTGATTCCTCCTGAACCAACTTGGTTTTGGCACCACCATAATTTTTCTCTTGAATTATAGGAATTTACTAGATAGACACTCCTCCAATTTACAGGTCTTCAAAATTTTGCTTCTTGACGACCTTCGGTTTAGACGTATCGACCATCGCTTCTCGACCAAGACCACTTCTTGGCTCAACCAACTCATGGTCAAGGTCTTGACTTTTTTACTTCTGAACAGGGTCATTACACCGCGGGCTCCCACTCTGTCGATCGGATGCGACTCATTCCGGTCTCTCCGGAACAGCCCTTCGGCTTCGAGATCCAGCGCCATCGCGCCACCGCGATCATCCCGACAAACACTAATCGCAGATTCCATTAACTTGGGAGCGAGCGACGGATCTTTCGAAGCGACCCGGATCTCCTTCCCTTTCTCAGATGGAGTGAACTTCCTCTTCGAAGAGGACATCAATCGATCAACTCCCGGCGGCGGCGGAGAACAGATCGGCAAGCTGCGAGATTACGGTGGCAGACCGGAGACGAAAATAACAAGGAGAGAGAGAGAGAGAGAGAGAGAGAGAGAGAGAGAGAGAGAGAGAGAGAGAGAGAGAGAGAGAGAGAGAGAGAGAGAGAGAGAGAGAGAGAGAGAGAGAGAGAGAGAGAGGGAAAAGGGAATACCTTTTTTGGGTCTAAAGAGAAGTGAAGAAGTAGAAGGTGGGAGTCTTATTTATAGCAAAAGCCATGGGCTCTAAGAACAGTGCTATGATTAAACTTACTGGGCCTGTACCGACGCATCGTTTCCTGCGCCAGTAAAACTGTCACTTCGATTTCAATTCGAGTCAAACCTACGGACGACGGAGCATTATCTCTAGCGATCGACCGCCCAAGAGGTTGAACGATCAATCGGACACGTTGCATATCGACCAGACGTCACTCGATCTAAACAAGTCCGAACCCCTTATCCTCAAGACCGATTCTTACCATTCCACTATGCAGAAGCACGCTCCCCACAAGTGGAATGGGGAGGGCTTACTGTTGGAGAGAAATTTTACATTCCCCACAAGGCCCGTCGAATAACGGAATTCAGCCCATTAACATCAGGAGTCAAATCCAACTGAGATTAAGTCGATCGATCGGCTTAAATATTCATTGGATCAACTCGGCTCACCAATCGATCGACCAACTTGATCAACGTCCGCTCGACGAACCTTCGTCCAGCTCGAAGCCCATTAGGCCATGGGCTCAGGTCTGGCCCTTTAGATCAATATAGAAGAACATATGTATGAATATGATGCAGAAACAAGAAGAAAACACATAGATTTCGAAGTTTTAGACATGTATAATGGCTGGCGGCGAACAAAAAAGTTTGCAGAATCCCTAAAAAATCAAAAGGAAGATGATGATATAATTACCATTATACCACTCGTTAATAAAACAATTAAAACAAGCCCAAAACGTGTTGTATTATTGTCTCTTGGGCTGTTTCAATCTAAAACAAGCCCACTAACCACCAAGATACAGCAGTTACAATAGTTTTGTTACTGAAGTTTCAAAAATATATAATATATGTTATGTATGTGTAAAAAAAACGTATATTATACATAAAAATTGGTAACATACGTATAAATAGAGTATTATATATATAAAATTCAAAAAATTCCTCCCCGAATACTCTCCAATCTTTTCCCGCTTTTTCAATAAATTGCTAGGCGCCTATAGACCGCACACGTAGCGCCTAGCGAGTTTCCGAACATTGGCTTTATGTGCTGTCGGAAAACATTTAACTTAATTCACAATAATGAAAGTAATGACTTACTGATTGTTTTTATCAGGTCCAAAATTACTTTTTATGTTTTAGGTTTGCCATTTACTATGTTTTCATACGCATATGCATAAAAAAAATACACCATATAGACTCACAGAGAAGAAACATATCGCATAGTTTTTTTTTTTTGAAGAAAGAAGCAAAATAAACAAAGAAAAAAACTACTATACCATTCCCATTCTCTGGTACAGTAAGTAGGTCATTATATTACACATGTGCGGCAGAGTATGTGAACACCGGCAAATGTTGAACCATGCCATCTTTTGCTATACTTGTATAGAGTTGTACCAAATTCTCAGATGCTTCTACCTTGATGACTTCAGTGAACTGTGAAAACACTCGAATTCAATTTAGTTTCAGATGTATGCAAGCGAGCTTCTGTCGAAGTCCGGCTGTGGCCTCCCTCGTGTTGGAGTTGGCGGTCTTTGGATATTCAGCTCCTGCACACAGATACTTTAGTTTCATTGTCTGATTCTTTCTTAGCTACACCAAAACATATGCAGCTACATAAACTCTACTATATCGTTCCAGTATTCAATTTATCTAAGCAAGTGACGATGTTGTAGATGCACAGATAGCTAGTAACTAGTAAAATAAAGACAAGTGTGCTAGTGTACATGGTAAGGAATAATGTCTTAGTCTTGTTCCAGAAATGCATGTGTTTCGGTTCTTACACAAAGACAAGACACAAGTGTTATTACCTGCATCCAAGCGTCGTCTCCATAATGCTCTGGAGAATTCTCTGGAGATAAGATGGGAGGTGGAAGAGGATGAATCAGCTTAGGAACAATCACCAATCCTCTGCCAACCACCAATATAGCTCCCGCATTGTTCGCGGTCCCTGTTATAAAAGTATCACCAATATAGCTCAAGCCCATCCAAGAATACAAACATAGCTACAAGAAAATGTTTCTGACTGATTTTTGTTTCTCCTCACCGCAATAATTTGTGGCCGAGAAAAGCGTAATCAACTGTCCTTGTGCAAATCTTTCGAATCCATCCATTACACATTCATGGGCTCTGATAATTAGCTGTAGTTTATTCTTCTTACAGAACTCTGTGACTCTATCGGGCTGCAATATCAAGACTCATCAGTGATTGGCCCCACAAAGATTATACTAATAAAAAGAGACGATAAGAGAATGTGTTTTACCCCAAACGTGACAAGTCCAGGTCCTCTGGCGTTTGGTCTCAAACCCTCAATACTATCGTTCTCTGTAGGATCAGACCTGTACTTCAAAATCTTAAATTATGACTTGGGTAATATAAGATATAGCGATCAATATTAAAAGCAGGAGCAGAAAGAACGTGGTTACCATAATAAATCCATAAGAATAAGGGATCCAGCATCCATTGTTATGGGCCTTTCGATTTTTTCGATCTGTTCCACTGAACTGATTGACCTCCCAATCCCACCATGCATACATATAATTTTGTTCTCGATGAGTGCAGCGAGAGGAAGATAATTAAAAAGTTGATTGAATCTTGTCCATGCCCAGATCCCATCATTCTCTCCCTGATTAAAAAAAAAAAAAAAAAGTAAAGACAAGGCATGATCCAAGCAAAGAAGCTAGAGACAAAGAAGAAGACAAACGTATGTCTTGCAATTGCAGAGACAAAAAGACAATGTTACCATTCTTTCTATGCACTCAAGACGGAAACCAAATAGGGCATTGATATCTGCAGCCTCGTGATTTCCACGAATCAAATGAACATTCTCCGGATATTCAATCTGCAAAAGGAACATCTCAAGACCATAAACCCATGAACCACAACTTAAATAACACTAGTAATATAGGTGATATGAAATTAGGCACTGTCTTGCCTTCAATGCAAGCAGCAAAGTTATTGTCTCCAGGCTGTGTTGCCCCCGGTCGACATAATCTCCCAAAAATAAATAATCAATATACCTAAGGTAAATACGTTTAATGGATTAGTAAGTTTCTTTTTTTTTTTTTACTTTTTCAGCAAAACTCACATTATTCAATCGTTTACTTAATTAAACTTACGTGATATCTCCAGCTGTCGAGGGGAATCCATATTCATCAAACAACCGCATCAAATCACCAAATTGCCCATGGAGATCACCGAAGACTTTAATAGGAGCTTTTAGCTGAAGAACCGTTTGTGCATGCATAAATATTTGTTCAGCAGCATAACAGAGTTCCCCAACTTCGTAAGAATCCAAGAAAAACTTCCTATTGCCAGGAGGTTTCCAGTTTCGTGGTCTCAACAAAGCAGAAATGACCTGCAATGCAAGCAGCAAGACATTAGTAGATATATGATAATCTGTGACAGTGTCCAGGAGGAATCATACCTTTTTATGCAGGCCTTGAGGAGACCTCTGTCTCGTGAACTTCTTGGTGGGTTGTGGCACATCGCTATTATTCATGGGAACCATCCTTCGGCTCTCGTTCTGAAACTGATCCAAGCTTAGCTGTCTAACCATGCCGCCCAGACTGCCGACCGTCTCCTTTGCTACCACAACCTATAAAATGAGGTAGTAAGGCCATTTTTAGTAAGCAAATAGATGCAAGGCTAGACATAGCATCCATTTACAGCAAACAATATGTGTTGAGAAGTACACCAAACGAAGCAACCAAAGATATCTAAGAAATATTTTATAAAAAAAGAATGATAGAAACAAAGATAAATATAGTATTGGGGGATTGACATACAGCTCTTGGATGAAGCCGGACATCTCCTTCAGTTTCAGGACCATAAGTAGTGGTTTCTACTGTCGGCGAGCTTCCATCAGATGCAGAGGGTTCTTCATCTAGAGAAGCAGAACCTAACTGAGCAGCTCGCCAAACAGAACTAGCTACCTCAGCTTCGGCCGCAGAAGCCTCCGTCAATTTTTCCGAGGAATTTTCATCCAAGCTGATATTGTGAAAGTAGAAAAGAAAGATATGTAATGATCGAACAACAATACAGAGTTAAGCACAGAGCCAGAAGAGTGTAAGAAACGGGTTAAACCTCATTCCTTCGGATAAGGATGGTGCTGGTTCAGAGCCTGAAGGAGGTCGTTCAGCATAAGAAAACCTGGGTGTAGAGCATTGTTCTGATCCTGACAAAGGAGAACTGATGTCTGACTGGAATGTTGAATTTTCAGCGACTAGAAAATCGTCAAGCAACACATCTGCGAGGGAATAAAACTACGGCAACTTAGTCTTACAAAGAAAGTCATTCACTAAACTAAGAGAAATGTAAGTGTCACAAAAAACTTCCCAAGAATCAAGTTGACCTAGGCTAGGATACGAAAAATTATAGAACTAATTTAGATATAACATATGCATCTTGTGGTATTAAACAGCAAAAAAAAAAAACATCAGGGTTACCTCCTCTAAGACCACCATGTACATAGATCCGGATGCCAACTGATGCAGCACCATGGCGACAGCGTCTCATAAGTTCAAAAGACGGATCTTGATCCATTTGTCCTTTACTGCCACGGGAAGAAGTCACTTGCCCATTTTTATCCAACCATACACCCGCAGCAGTATCAAGCACTGCGAGAAGGAAGATTTCATAATAACTACCAATACTGAAAATGGCTACGAGTGAGTAAAAAAAACCCAGCTAATACATTCCGTGCGATTGATCAGTAACTCCAGGAGAGGCGGGTGAAAAAAAAAAAAAAAAAAAAAAAAAAAAAAAAAAAAAAAAAAAAAAGAAAAAGAATAATAAATAATAATAATAATAATATAATAATAAGAGAAGAAATAATAATAATAATAAGAAATAAATAAAATATAATAATAATAAGAATAATAATAAAAAATAATAATAAATAAGAAGAATAATAATAAGAAGAATAATAATAAGAATAATAATAATAATAATAATAAGTAATAATAATACTAATAATAAGAATAATAATAATAATAATAATAATATAATAATAATAAGAATAATATAATAATAATAAGAATAATAAGAATAATAATAAAATAATAATAATAATAATAATAATAATAATAAAATAATAATAAGATAATGATAATAATAATAAAATAATAATAATAATAATAATGATCATCATCATCATCATCATCATCATCATCATCATCATCATCATCATCATCATCATCATATCATCATCATCATCATCATCACATGAAACACTAGAATTAAATACCTGCAACACATGCTTCAGCATCTATCACACGACCTCCTCTCAGAACACCACCGCTGACATGCAGTCTCGCACCTACAAAAACCTGATGAGAAAAACAATCAAAGAAGGCACTGAAATGGCAGCACTGTATTGTGAGTGAAGATTAACGCCTCACTAATCCTTTTATCTTAAAGCCAAATAAGTGTTAAATTAGTTTCTAAGGCTACAATGTGCAGTCTACTATTAGCCTACGCTTCAGAACATATTTTCCATACGTTTTGAAACTAAAGTAAGAATTAGTTTACCGCTGCATGTTGGTATCTTGGAGAAGGAGCCACACCTGGAGCCAGAGTCCATTCCCACTGACCATTTCTATGCATGAGTAAACCGTAAGCATCTCCCTGTGGCTGCAGATGCACGGACATGTTAGGGGATACGCCAAGAATTCATGGAAGAGATAAACGTCTTAAAACTGAGATCATGTAGCAGAATAACCTAAGCTCCAGTAATGGAGATGTTCGTAATTAATATAACCCTATACTTGAAACAGAAGTCTGCTACTTCCTATAAAGAAAAGAAAAAAAAACGTAGCGGAGAAGATAATTATACCACCCCCAAGGTGTCTCTTCCCCCGCAGAGTAAAAACATGCCATCAGAACGAGCACTGCCGGAAGCATACCTGTGCACAGGAAAATCGAAAAGTGAAAGTTTAGGTGAAGAGACTGATGTTCTACATTAGCAATTCAAATGAAGTAGATCACTAACATCCTAGCACTTGGTCGGTCACCATCAGGGTTCAATCTCTGCCATGCATATGGTTTCTGAGCTGTATCCAATGCCCAAGCGTCAGAGAGAGCTCGTTTCCCTGTTCCATACACAGATGGACAAAAGATTTCAGGTTACTAAAGAAATAAACAGAATAACGAAAACTAAAAGGTTCCATCTGAGAAGTAAAGTTATTTAGGGTCACAGAAAGTGCTCATAACCATCCTTCCCTTAGGACTTTAACTAAGACAGACATGGCTTAACTTTTATCTTAATACTATGACTACCCTATTTGATGCCTGTTAGGGTCGATAGATCTTGAAATGTTGGATAATAAATCAAGAAAACACCGATATATATATATATATATTCTTACCATCATTTCCGGTGACGGTAACAAGATACCTCTGAGAAACTAAATCCACAACATGACCATAGCGAGGGCCTGGACCCTCCCCTTGAACCACCACCCTGAACACACATTAAATGCAAAAATACTACCATCAAATACAATAAATAGCAAAGAGACACAAAACTGAGAAAACTGTGAAAAGAATCTCTCACCTATGCCACTTGTACTTATCATTAGTCATGTCAAGAACATAAAGATCATCGGTAGAATGCCCGGCCGGGCCAATGCCACCCTATTAATCAGCCAAACATAACTATGTGTCATACAATAGACAGTCCTAACTGACACATTTGCAAGTAACAAAATTAAAATGGTCTGATCAATTAATCGGTGGACAACCTGAAAAACGACCATGGTGCCAACAGCAGCTGCGGCGTGAGCAGCCCTGGGAGACGGAGGCTCGCCTGCCGGTTTAAGCCTACACAATTCCGGTTTCAAGAAAACAGTAAAAAAAAAAAGAAACTGAGAAGAATGTCAATATTTTATTATTACCTTGTCCACTTCCTAGTGAGAACATCATAAGAATGAACCGAGTTGGTGACACCAGCTAACCCTAGAAAAGCAGGCATCAGGCAACCTCCAGAAGATCAAATCCGAGATTCAAGTCTAACACAAGGAATACTTACTGATCCCAGGTACGGAAGAATTGCCGCCCTCAATAGCGGTGGCGCCGCCGAAGAGTATGAGACGAGGGCCGTGAGTCTTGGTGGCTGCAACGGCTGTGAGTGTATGAGCGCATCTAGGACCAGGAGCGTCGTCCTCGTCGTCCCAAAAGGTTTCTAGGGTTTTGTACTGAGGAGCTGGATGTAGAAACGGTTTCGTTCCCATTGAAACCACTAGTGAATCGCCGGGGAGATAGCGAATCAGAGAAGGGAGACCACTGCACTGATCAATGAAGTTCGTGGATACTTCAGATCGGAGGAGCAAGAGTTCACGGTTGGACGACGCGGTTCACGGCGGACTCTTGTCTCCTCTCTCTCTCTCCAAGTAAACCTTTCTGTTTTCAGAGACGAATTTTTTTTTTGACAAAAGTAAAAGTAAAACTGTGGGTGGGGACAAGCCATTTGTTGCTGAGCTGTACTTTGGTTCTCTTTTTCTAGTCAACGGCTTTATTGCTGTGTGAAACGTCGATGCTACCCCTCTGTATTTCTGATTTAATCATGTACATAATGTATTTTTTACTAATATGATCCGTGCGTTGCACGAATTTTATTTGATGTTTTAATTTCACAAACACATAAAAAAAATGAAAATATTTTTTACATCAGTTCTTAGATTTTCAGTATATATTGGTGACTTATTTTAGTAACAATAATCTGTTTTCTTACAAAAATTTTGATTAGTATTTCTATTTCAATAATCATGGTGTTTTAAATAGTATATTAATATTTTTATTTTTAATAAATACATCACTTTTAATTATTTTTCAAAATAACATTAGTTGTAATTAATTGAAACATGTAGAACTGTAAACTCTCTGTATTGTTTATATTGCGTAAGACAAATTAAAAACAACAAAATGTAAAATATTAATGTTACACAATACTAATCAATATGATTATTGATAGTTAGTTAAATATCGAATATGGTGCTAGATAAAACATCAAATTTGTTTACTTTGGCATCCATGGTGTTATTTTAACCTCTTTTTCTATATATCATATATTATTGAATCTTTTTTGATATATAATATTTTATAAAACACTATTGTCGTTATATTTTAAAAATCTAAAGCTCTTCAGTTGTATTGATTCTTGATAGTGCGATATATAATTGTAAGACTGAACTTGGAAAATATAGACCAATCTTTCAAGCGTTGACCTAAACTCTTGTTGATAGTCATTAGATAGCAAACTCGTATAGAAAAATTAAAGTCTTTTCAGTTTGAAAGGCTATATTGCATCTGTTGGTACGAGACTTGTTCTAACAATAAAAACTCATGTTCCCACATAACTTTCGATTAAGATTTCTGCTTCAATAACTATGTTGCCTAGGTATTTTCTTTGATTTAAATTCATTAGTAGCATGACCTACACCAACACAACCCCATTTATATGTCGACAGGAACAAACACATATAAGCATAATAGTCACATTAACTAAGGCACAACAACATAACATCTATATAGGGCTTGACAAAATATTTATAAATTTTGATTCTATTCGTTATTCGTTTCAATTTGAACCAAAAATTTCGAATACCCGTAACTGCAAATACTAATATGCAATATACATAAGAAACGAAACAAATCACAAATACTAATATTTATAAGAATGGATATCCAATCCGATACAATCTGTTATATGCATATATAACCATGTATTTAAAGAAGTATATATATATAAGTTATATAAATATTATGTATATAAGTTTTATAGTATTTTTATTTACTAAATCTATTAAATTATTTATTCAAAATTTAAAAGTAATAAATTTAATAAAATATTATTATTATTATTATTATTATTTTATATTATTTTGGAATTTTTGATTTATTTTTTAATTATTAATTTAATTTTCGGATTGATACGAATATCCGATCAAAAATCTAAAAATTTTCGGATATCCGGAACATCGTATATCCGAGGGGATACAGATCGAATCGGATCGAATAATTGATTATTTGAACAAAATGGATCGGATCATGAATATCTCTGAAAACCCAAATATCCAATTCATGTCTACCCCTATATTTATATTTACAAACACCTCAGTATAACTGTAACAATAACTAACCTACGGCAGCATGACAATTATATATATTTTTAAAAAAATAACATTAATTTAATGTGATGATCAGAATTTCTAGTTATTTCCTCAATATGTGACACCCAAAACAGTATAAACACACGAAGATGTGAAAGAACATGCAGAAATACTCATTTAATATATTTTTATATCCCTTATTTTGTTTGGTGTCAAAATATGATAAGAGACAAACTATGAGAGAACTAAATCACATATATAGATGTGAATAGTTATAGTTCCTCTTTGGTTGATCGAAAAAAAGTTATAGTTCCTTTTGGTTTATGAGTTTTATAAAGAAAATTAGGGAGCTTAATCACATATATAGATGTAAATAATTATAGTTTCTTTTAGTTTATGATTTTTAAATAGGAAAATTAATTATTCATAAAAAATATTTGAAATAATTATTGATTAGGATTTGAAGATAGGAAGAATACTATTAAACATTCTTTTACAATTTTCTTATGTTTAAGATTTTAAAAAACGGCAATTACTATCAAATATTACTACAATTATATTTTCTTTAGAAATTTAGAAAACGAAAAATTAGTATTAGATAAATTATTTTGAAAAATACATTTTAAACCAATTTAAAAATAAAATAAAAAAGTAGAGAGAAATATAATTAAATAATTTCAAAATTACCTTTTTGAAAAAAAAATTAGTATCTTTTTTTAGCACATATCAAAATCTTAAAATGAAAATTAATATCAAATAATCCGTTAGAATTATCTTATCTTTTGGATTTTAGAAAAGGAAAAGGGAAATTAGTATTAAATAAGTTATTTTACCAATCTTTTTTCTATAGGATTTTTAAATAAGTAATTTTCTATAAAGTTACTATTGAATAAATTTTAAAATTAACTTTTAATATTAAATAGTTTCAAAAATTATTTTTTCAAAATTAAAATTATTTTTTTCAAAATTATTACTTTTTATATTCGTAGTATATATATTTTAATCATGAGATATTCTAACTCATGTCACAATATTTAACAGAAAATTACTATCAAATAATCTTTTGCAAATATATTTTTGTTGAAGATTTTAAAAATGGAAAATTACTATTTAATTAATTTTCAACAAAATTATGTTTATTATCTAAGTATATTTATTTTTAATTATGAAATAGTTTAACACATATCACAATTTTAAATATATAAATGCTATGTGTCACAATCATGTTAATTAACAACATTGAAGAACCAAGCTTAATATAATCTTTTGCAAATTATTTTTCAAATCTTTTTTAGGACTTTGAAGGGAAATTTCTAAAAATTATTATTAAATAGTTTTTAAAGTTACTGTTTTACTATTAAATAAAATTTATAAATTATTTTATTTCAAAATTCGTTTATATTATCTTTGTATATATATATATATATATATATATAATCATTATATATTTTAACACATTTCACAATATTAAAAGAAAAATTGCTATCAAATAATCTTTTGCATCTTTTGTTTAGGATTTTATAATGGAAAATTACTATTAGATAATATTTATAATTACTTTTTAACAAAATTTGTTTTTATTATTTTAGTATATATATTTATTGACACATGTCAAATCTTAAAAAGTTATTGACACATGTCGTGATCATGTTAATTAGTAACTTTGAAGAACCAAGTTTTATATTATAAGATTTCTGCAACTGAATTTATCTCGTGGTAAGTTGATTTTTCAAATATTATTTGTTAGTGTGATATGTAAATATTCTGTTGTAGATGTAGATTATATTGCTAAATTTATATCAATAACTTTCAAAAAACAAATATAAATTGCTAAAAAAGTTTCAAAAATATAAATTTCAATTAAAAAATAGTAGAATAAAGTGCTGAATTTTATTAAAAAAATTATTGTAGACAGTGGCGGACGCAGGAATCCGTTTAGACGGGGGGGACATAATTTTATTTCGTCATTTTTTTTACAACGAAAGGCTATTTTATTATTCAAACTTGAGGTGGTTTTGGTAACTAGACCGGAATAGAACAACCAATAAAATGAAGCTCTTCATGGAAAGATCTTGCCGTCCTAGCTAAAGAGCCTGAAATCTGATTTTGCGCTCGTGGAATATGAGTAATCTTGAAGTCCGGAAAACATATCTGCAGAGTCTCTATCCTCTTCAATTCTGTTGCAAAGCTTGGCCAAGTATGGACTCCTTAATCATGGCGATCAAATCCTTGCAGTTTGTTCCAAATCTATGACATGTCGAATATTATAGCATACTCTCCATCGCCCATCTTAATGTTGACATGAAGCAAATAAGAGATTCAATATCAGACATGAACCTATAGAAGGCATTGATGAAGAGAACAAGGCAAGACACGTTTGTGGTGTGATCAAAGAACTACTGTCCGTACAAGTTGAGATCACTCAACCTACCGTGGCTTGCAAGACAAGAGAAAGACTTAGTCTAAGAGGAAACAGTATTTAAATGAGCTAGAAGTGTGGAGCATGTCGACACAAGGGTAAGAGAGACGTTAGAGAAGTGTCACGGGTGGACTTAAGGAGAATCAGAGGAGAGAAGACCGTTGTGAAAGGTCACTTTCACTCCAGCTTAACGAGCCTGATCGACCAGAACTCTCTCCCATTTGTTTATTGCTCATTGTACTATCTCTTAATTGTTTTATTGTTTCTCTCTTGGCAACTTGCGATCTGTCTTGCCTTTAAATAGGCTGTAACATGTTCTAAAATTAATCTAAGGAAATATGTTCCTCTTTAGTCATACATCTCTCTCTCTCTGAGCTCTCTCTCTCTCTCTCTATCTCTCTCTCGGATTCAAATCCCTCTTGCTCATAATCTGCAACACAAATCTACCCTATTCTTCTTATAATCTTTCATGGTATCAGAGCTACAAGCTCTTGAACCTACTCTTCTTCCGCAATTACTCTGTTCTTAATTCTCTCCATCTCTTAAATCCTTCTCTCTCCTGTTCTTGTGTTCTTGGCGAGTGAAGGCAAAGATGGATAGCAACAACAACAACAACCGGACTCTCAGCATTCCTGTGACCTTAAAGGGAGTTAACTACCTCTTATGGGCCAGGATGGTGAAGATTGCCCTTGGAGGAAAAGGTTTATGGAGCCATGTCTCAACAGAAACAGCTCCAAAACAAACTATCCAAGGAGAAGATGGAAAGGAGATGGTGGTAGCTGATGAAGGTAAATGGGGTCAGGAAGATCTCATGGTGCTCACAGCCCTCCTTAGCTCCCTGGAACCAGCTATTATGGAGTCTTACTCATACTGTGAGACCACCAAGCAGCTGTGGGATACACTCTACAAAGTGTATGGAAATGTCTCCAACCTTACTAGAGTTTTTGAAGTGAAAAGGGCCATCAATGCTCTCAGCCAAGGAGATGAGGAGTTTCAACCTCATTTCGGCAAGTACAGGTCTCTTTGGGCAGAGTTGGAGTTACTAAGACCTCACACAACTGATCCAGCCACCCTCTTAACAAGGCGTGAAGAGGACAAAGTGTTTGGGCTATTGCTCACTCTAAACCCATCTTATGGGAGCCTGATTAAGCACATCTTGAGAGCTGATAAGCTACCTGACCTGGATGAAGTATGTGCTCAAATCCAGAAGGAGGAAGGCTCAGTAGGCCTGTTTGGGAGTAAAGGAGACTTAACTATGGCTCACCAAGCTGAGGAAGCAGTGGCAAACAAGGCGGCTTACAAGCAGGATGAGAAGAAGGTCTTGATATGTGAGCATTGCAAGAAGAAAGGCCACATGAAAGACAAGTGCTGGATTCTCCACCCTCACCTTAAGCCAAACAAGTTCAAGGAGCCACGCTTTCAGGATGCAAGAGCCCACCTCTCAACTGATGGAAATGAACCAGTGACTCCAAGCTCAATGTGCTCTAATAATAATGGTGGAGGAAGTGCTATGGCCTCTACATCAATGTACTCCACAGCAAGGACCAACCAGGATGAGATAATCAGTGCTCTCATCAAGGCCTTGAAAGATAACTCTGGTATACCTAAAACCCTTGGTTTTTCACACAATGCTTGTCACACTGCTGAGAATTCTAGAAACATTTTTAGAAATACTAGACCATTGATTATTGACTCTGGTGCTTCTCACCACATGATTAGTGATTCTAGTTTAATTAAAAATGTGAAACCAGCATTAGGGAATGTGATGATAGCAAATGGTGATAAAATTCCTATAAGAGGTATAGGTGAACTGAAATTGTTTGATAAAGTATCTAAGGCATTCTACATGCCCACCTTTGCTTCAAACCTGGTTTCTGTTAAAAAGGCCACAAATGATTTAAATTGCCATGTTACATTCACTCCTAATGAAGTTTATTTTCAGGATATTGAGTCAAGTAAGTTGCTTGGCAAGGGTGTAACCAAGGGAGACTTGTATTTGCTTGAGGACACTCGGCCAACCTCTGATTTATCTTGTTATTTCAATTCTGCTTCTCAATTCCCTAAAGATGTAATATGGCATGCTAGATTAGGACATCCTCATTCTCGTGCCTTGAACATTCTGTTGCCTAGCATCTCTTTCAAAAGTGATTGTGAGGCTTGTATCTTAGGAAAGCATTGTAAGAGTGTATTTCCTAAATCAGTGACCATTTATGATAATTGCTTTGATTTAATCCATTCTGATGTGTGGACTGCCCCTTGTGCATCTAGAGAACAACATAAATACTTTGTGACTTTCATAGATGAGAAATCTAAATACACTTGGATCACTCTGTTACAATCAAAAGATAGGGTGCTAGAAGCTTTTAAAAATTTTCAAAACTATATCACTAACCATTTCAATGTTAAGATTAAAATTCTTAGATCAGATAATGGTGGTGAATACACTAGCACAGCCTTCAAACAACATCTAGCTGCACATGGGATCATCCAACAAACCAGTTGTCCTTACACACCTCAACAAAATGGTGTGGCTGAGAGAAAGAACAGACACTTAATGGAGGTAGCCAGGAGCATGATGTTCCATGGTAATGTGCCTAAAAGATTTTGGGGAGATGCAGTAGTCACTGCCACTTACCTTATCAACCGCACACCTACAAGAGTGCTTCAAGATGCCACTCCATATGAGGTACTGACCAAAACTAAACCTAATATAGCTCATTTGCGTGTGTTTGGGTGTGTGTGCTTTGTCTTAGTTCCAGGAGAACTCAGAAACAAGTTAGAGGCCAGAAGCACAAAAGCAATGTTTATTGGGTATTCAACACATCAGAAAGGGTACAAATGCTATGTTCCAGACACTAGGAGAGTGTTAGTCTCCAGGGATGTTAAGTTCATAGAATCAACAGGCTATTATGAGGAGCAGAGTTGGGGAGAACTCAAGGATCTATCTCAATCTGCCTCAGACAGAGCCAACAACTTGAGAGTAATCATGGAAAGGCTTGGCATCAGTTTACCAAGGGAACCAGAGAAGGTCAGGAAGGAACCCACACAAGCTGTAGAAGAGGCAGTAGAAGATGTGGAAGTTCCTCATCCTGATCATGAGGGGGGTAATGGAAATGATGAGCAGTCTGCGCCGGCTCAACCTGAAGACAACTCAGTAGTTCATGATCAAGATGAGATACAACCAGAATCAGACACTGAGATTCAAGTGGAGGAGCCAGACCATGGAAATGAAGCAGAACCTGAGCAGATACAGCCCTTGAGAAGGAGCACCAGGATCAGGAGACCAGCTTCAAATTGGATCAACACAAGAGTATACTTCAATGCTGAAGCTGTAGCTCATCCAACCAGTGCTGTTTGCTCGCTTGCCAACTATCCAGAAGAGCATCAAACATTTATCAGTGAGTTGGATCAAGAATATATTCCAAGGACATATGAAGAAGCTATGCAACATGAGGAATGGAGAGCATCAGTTAGATGAGATGGGAGCCATGATCAAGAATGACACATGGTTTGAGACAGCCCTTCCCAAAGGAAAGAAAGCAGTAACCAGCAGGCTGTTATATACAATCAAGTATGGAGCCAATGGCAAGCCAGAAAGAAGGAAGACAAGATTAGTGGCAAGAGGGTACACTCAGGTCTATGGTGAAGATTATCTAGACACCTTTGCACCAGTGGCTAAGCTGCACACTATAAGGATCCTCCTATCTCTTGCTGTCAACCTTGAGTGGGATCTATGGCAGATGGATGTGAAGAATGCCTTTCTTCAAGGAGAGTTGGAAGATGAAGTCTACATGAGACCACCTCCTGGCCTAGAAGATATGGTGAAACCAGGAAATGTCTTAAGACTAAAGAAGGCTATCTATGGCTTGAAGCAATCTCCAAGAGCCTGGTACCACAAACTAAGCACAACACTCAATGGGAGAGGTTTTGTGAAGTCTCAAGCAGATCATTCTCTCTTCACACTGACCAGCATCCAAGGCATTGTAGTCATCTTGGTGTATGTGGATGATATCATCATCACTGGTAATAACCAGGAAGGTATCTCCTCAACTAAAGCTTACCTTAAAACAGCCTTTGATATTAAGGACCTGGGAGAGTTAAAGTACTTCCTAGGGATTGAATTGTGCCGATCCAAGGAGGGCCTCTTCTTATCCCAAAGGAAGTACACACTTGATATTTTAAATGAGGCAGGAGATCTTGGAGGTAGACAGGCCAAAACACCATTAGAAGAAGGCTACAAGGTGCTGCGAGAGGGGGAGTATGATGCAACTCCCTTCACTGATGTCAAGAAGTATAGAAGAATGGTTGGGAAGCTCATCTATCTCACTATCACTCGGCCAGATGTGTGTTTTGCTGTGAACCAAGTAAGCCAGCATATGCAAGCCCCCAAGATACATCACTGGAATATGGTGGAGAGAATCTTGAGATACTTAAGAGCAGCACCTGGTCAGGGAGTATGGATGGCGTGTAACAAGAACACTGAGGTTGTGGGGTATTGTGATGCTGATTGGGCTGGAGATAGAGTGGATAGAAGATCAACTACAGGCTATTGCACCTTTATTGGAGGGAATCTAGTCACATGGAAAAGCAAGAAGCAGAAGGTGGTGTCTTGTTCAAGTGCTGAGGCAGAGTATAGATCAATGAGAAAACTTACAAGTGAGCTCATATGGATCAAGGGACTGCTGAAAGACTTGGGGATTGAAATCACTACACCAATGACTATGCATTGTGACAACCAGGCTGCAATACACATTGCATCCAACTCAGTCTTTCATGAGAGGACAAAGCACAAAGAAGTAGACTGCCACAAGGTGAGACAAGCAGTGGAACAGCAAGTGATCCTCCCATGCTATACTAGAAGTGAAGATCAACTTGCTGACATCTTCACCAAGGCAGCAAGCATCAAGGTCTGTGAGTTCATTCATCCTAAGCTTGGACTCATAGATCTCACATGTCACTGATCCTCTCACCATGAAGTATTCTACTCTTTTTCCTTTGCTTGGTTTTTATCCCAAGTGGTTTTTCCAAGTAAAGGTTTTAATGAGGGAATGCTTCATAGTGTCCAAGCTTGATCAAATCCTATTATCAAGCTTGAGGGGGAGTGTTGACATGAAGCAAATAAGAGATTCAATATCAGACATGAACCTATAGAAGGCATTGATGAAGAGAACAAGGCAAGACACGTTTGTGGTGTGATCAAAGAACTACTGTCCGTACAAGTTGAGATCACTCAACCTACCGTGGCTTGCAAGACAAGAGAAAGACTTAGTCTAAGAGGAAACAGTATTTAAATGAGCTAGAAGTGTGGAGCATGTCGACACAAGGGTAAGAGAGACGTTAGAGAAGTGTCACGGGTGGACTTAAGGAGAATCAGAGGAGAGAAGACCGTTGTGAAAGGTCACTTTCACTCCAGCTTAACGAGCCTGATCGACCAGAACTCTCTCCCATTTGTTTATTGCTCATTGTACTATCTCTTAATTGTTTTATTGTTTCTCTCTTGGCAACTTGCGATCTGTCTTGCCTTTAAATAGGCTGTAACATGTTCTAAAATTAATCTAAGGAAATATGTTCCTCTTTAGTCATACATCTCTCTCTCTCTGAGCTCTCTCTCTCTCTCTCTATCTCTCTCTCGGATTCAAATCCCTCTTGCTCATAATCTGCAACACAAATCTACCCTATTCTTCTTATAATCTTTCACTTAATGCTTCTACTTCTGAGTGCAGAAGAGCTCTCGCCGAATATAATTATATGTCCCCATTAGTTGAACCTTTCCCAAGCTGTCCATCCAAGCCCATCCACACCCACTGAATTGTGCTGTAGATGTCCATGACCCATCTATCATGCAAATATTATCCAAGCTTAAGACTTGAGGTTCATCACTACTATGATCTTGTATAGTTGGTGGCACCATCTCATTTGCATTAAACTAGGCTTGACACTCACTCTCTGCATAGCGAACTAGCTCCAAAGGATCTTGCTCTATTCCCCTAAAAAGCATATCATTTATGGCCTTCCAAATGTACCATATTATCCAGGGATAACACTACAAGAAAACACAAGATTAACGACGGCGTTATTCCTCGTGAATTCGTCGTAATAGAGGCTTTACGAGGAATTAGCGAGGAAAAACGATTGCTCGTTACTCGTTCGTCGTAACGCATATTTACTCGCCAATTCGTCGTCACATAGCGAGGAAGTGATTTCATCGTAAAGACCAACTACAAAATTTCGTCGTAAAGACCACGTAAACTTTCCACGTAAGGAGATCGCTGAGATTCCTCGTAAATACCACGAAAATAATTCCTCGTCCATTACACGTAAATGTTTAATCGTAAAGTACACGTAAGTTCCACGAAAGATATTCCTCGTAAGTATCATGTTATGTTTTCCTCATCACTTTCACGTAGATCTTCCACGTGTAAAACACGTAAAAAGCTCGAAAGTAAATCCTCGTAAACACCACATTAATCTTTCCTAGTTATTTCCTCGTAAGCTTAGCGAGGAATTTACTTCGTTTTTTATACAGAATTTTAAAAAATAAAATATAATTAGAAAAATAATTATAATTATAAATTATATTTATAAATTGTGAATAAAAATATAATTTAAAATAAAAATCTATACGAAAATATTTTTATACATAAGTAAGTTTAGAATACAACGAATGAAAAGAAAAAAAAAACTAGTCGCTCATCGCCCGGTAGAACTTGTCACTCCTCCTCTCTACATCCGCCTCGTCATGGGTCTCGGATGTCAACTCGCCTGGAATGGGATGTTGTCATCGCATGTTCCTCAACAAGGACTCCCATTCCGGATTTGTGGCCGCTATGACGTCCAAGAAGCCCTCGACTCCACCCATACGAGCTGTGAACGCAGTTTTTGTCGAGGCCAACTCGTTACGCAGCTCAGTGACCTCGTCATCCCGTCTTTGAGCATGAGACGATGTCGCTCTCGGAACATCGTTGACGGAACCAATCCCCAACGTACGTCCCTTTTTCTTAGGGACAACCTTAAAACCCAAAAGTAAATATTGTTAGTAAAAATTTAAAGTTAAATTACATGAATAATTAAAAAATTATAATTTTTAAAAAATTTACCTCCTCGTAAATCCTATCCACTTCAACTGTGGATAAGGTGACGGGTAATCCGTCGGTAGACTGCTGTGTCAACTGGGTCTGACGCTCTTGAACCCGGTCAGCAACGTCATTGAAGATTTACTCGGACCTAGGATCTACAAATCAGCCTGCCCTGTTCTTGTGCGTCTTCTTTTAAAGTTCCGTAAGAGTCGGGAGCTGTCCCGTCTCTTTGGCCTACAAATTAAACATTTAAGAAAGTTAGTATATATAAATATATTATATAAAAGAAATTAATTAAATTAAATATTTAATTACGTATCATCTCGATACGGACAGCGCTGTGGGGTTTTTGGCCCGTAGAGTGAAGCATCGGCCCGTGTCCGTGCTCTTCTACCGTGTTACGGGAGGCAGAGCAAGCCTGGACGACTCTTATGGTGTCAGGATTGTGCCAATAACGGATGAGGCCATCCCAAACCTCTGTGGTGAGCTTAGCGGGTTTACCTCTCTCATACCCCTTCACGATCCACTCACCCTTCCAGTTGGAGACCGTGTCCAACAAGCGAACTTTCGCCTTCGCGTAAAACGCTTTCCTCACCCTCTCATTGACCCCCATGGACCAATTATATTTTTGCTGTAACAGAAAAAAAAAATAATAATTAGTTTTAAAAAATATAAATAAAAAAATTATAGTATATATAAATTAATAACTTACAGCGTAAATCTTGAACCACGTCTTTCTGACGTAGACGGGAGTCTTCTTTCAGTTCGGATGTGGCATGGAGAAGTAATCCTTCATCGTGTCGGTTACGTCCGATGCGAGACATCCGTCAATCCCAAACTTGAAAAAAACAAATTTAAAGTATAAATATTTATTTATTAATGTTATAAACGAATTTTAAAAGAATCTTAAAAAAAATGTAACATACCACAAAGTGTCGTCTCGTCGGTCGGGGTCTATGACTGGTAAACCTTCTCTGCCTGGCTGAGCGAAAATATCCTCGACAGTATACTGCGAGTAAGGAGCACTCAGCGGCACCATCAAATCAGGGTAAATCTGGGCTGGCATCTCCGGAGCCATCAGAGGAGGCACAGGAGGAGGCACCTCTGGGACATGATGATCATGAGGAGCAGCCGGTGGTGCAACGAATCGAGGAACCGATGGTGCACCAGAAGGAGAGACTCTCTGAGAAGACTGAGTCTCGGGGACGCTCTCCGGACCCGAAAAACCGGGAGCTGAAGAAGAGGAACCGTCGGGATCTAAACGACTACCCGGCTCACCGAACATCGCCCTGTAGTGGGCATTAAGCTTGTTCTTTCATACCTATTGAAAAAAAAATTAAAATTAGGAACAACAGTAATTAAAAAATTCTATAAATCTAGCTAAATTCCCTACATTAATCACCTAATGAATACTAATTAACCTAAAATCCATAAACCTATTTAAATTCCCTACACTAACCACTTAAACTACCCTAAACTAATCAAAGTAGTGAGAAAGAGAGAGAAACTTAACATGACTGCAATTGAGAGAGGAAGTAGAGAGGAAATGGGAAAGTGAGAGCTCGCGTGTATATATATAGGATAGCTTTCCTCGTAAAAAACTCGTAACTTGACGAGGAAATCGCGAGGCCCGCGTTTTTCTTTACGAGGAAATCGCGAGGCCCGTGTTTTTCAGTTTACGTGGAATTAACGAGTTAGTTTTCTTTATTTTAATATTTTGTCGTACATTACTCGTTAGTTTACGAGGCAATAACGAGGATGCTGTTTAAATCCCTAAAGTTCTAAACCCTAAACCCCAAATTCTAATTTTAGGATTTTAGAGATTTTAGGGTTTATGTAATTTCTGAAAAAAAAAGAGAAGAAAGATACTAGAATCACAAGTGGGAAGAGACAAGTCGAGACCTACGTACGTTTAAACGTATTTTGGTTTCGCCGTGTCTTCCCACTCATTCCAGATCTTTCTTCTCTTTTTTTTTAAGAATTCCGAAATGAGAAGAAATGATGTTTTGGTATATATAGATTTGGTTGCCCTCGTGAATTCCTCATGAGGTCACGAGGAAATGACTAGGAGCATCTCTTCGTTTCCCGTGTTTCCTCGTGAATTCCTCGTAAGCTAACGTGGTCCTTATGACGATTTCTGCTTACGTGGAATTAACGAGTTTTCATTTTTTTATAATTAAAATATACTCGTTATTTCCACGTAAGTTAACGTGGTGTTTACGATGATTTCTGCTTACGTAGAATTAACGTGGCCCGTGTTTTTAATTTTCAGTTTCGTCGTAAACACCTCATTAACTTACGAGGAAATACCAAGGTTTATGTTTAAATCCCTAAAATCCAAAACTCCAAACCCCAAACCCCATCTTCCTTATCTTCCACTTCATATATTCCAAACCCTAACCATCTTCCTTATCTCAATCTCTTCTTTCTTATACAAAATCAAATCCATCAAATGCATTAAGTCTGAAAATCAATCATATTTAAAACAAATATATCAATACAAATACATCAATCGGATACATCGACATTCTCGTCATCACTAGAAACCTCATCATTTTCATTAAACTCGTCTTCAACAGCTTCTTCCGTCGCATCGTCGGTAAGATCTTCATACTCATGATTATGCGGATCAATGAGAAGGATGTCGTCCGTGGCAGCTTCAGGTTCCTCGACTTCATTTATCTGTTCTTCTTGCAATGGTGGTACTTCTCCACTGATGATTCGTCCTTGAGGTGTAACTTTGATCACGGATAACCAATTTATTCCCGATTCTCTCATCCGACGGTATGGAAGGAAGCTAACTTGGTCTGCTTGTGAAGCTAAGATGAAAGGCTCGAATTTGTTGTACCTGCAAAAAAAACGTTGAGATTAATCATACACATCATGTATGCTAAGATGAAAGGCTACAATTTGTTGTACCTTCGTCCACCATTGACATCAACTACACCAAATTTGTTAAACCGAACACCTCGGTTGACGACGGGGTTGAACCATTCACATTTGAAGAGGACGCATTTCAGCTTCAATATCCCTGGGAATTCGACTTCAATAATCTCCGTCAAGATCCCGTAGAAATCAGTTTTCCCTTTCACACATATTCCATAGTTACTGGTCGCCCGCTGTCTACCATAGTCATATGTGTGAAAAGTATAGCCTCGTGTGAAATACATCTGTGATGTGGTGACCTTTACATGTGGAGATTGAATTACTTCGTGTAACCACTTAGGATAATCTGCATTGTCGTCATAATCAACCTGCAAAAATAAAGAGAACGTTGAAATTAATACAGATCATGTATGAAAAAAGAATTTGATCGAGCTGCAAAAATTAATACATGATTCTTCACCCACTTAATAAAGTGTTGATCTTTCCTTTTGTCTACGTCACTTGTGGATATACCTGGGAATGTTTCTTCGACTTGAGAAACAAATAAGCTGTAAAATCACATTTTATATCAATTAATCTTAATTTGACAATTATATAATTTATATTTATATGTGTTTAGAAGTGTCCATATATGTTACCTTTCAAAATAATGCATCAATGGATCCTCGCAATTGAGTAGAATATAAGTATGTGCACTATGGGCATCTTCTTCACTCGACCACCAAACCTCTTTTGATTTCCCACCAAGTCGCCCAATCTGGCTAAAGATGTCTGGAATACTAGGAACTGCATTGTGGGAACCGAAATTCACACCGTCAATTTCTGATAAGTAAGATTGCGGAGGAAAGCCAAGTAAACCCGACTTTCCTTGGAGGTCCGGATTCTCTGCGTTGCCACACGAAATCGATAAAGTAAACAGAAGATAAAAAATGGGAATTGTAATATTTGCCCGAAGGCGTTTTATTAGATAAAAGAAACGAGTACAAGGATTCTCCGAAAGACAAAGAGATTCGCGATTTAAAGAAAAAGATAGAGTCGCAGGCAGCCAAACGTCCTAAGCCTTGCTCCGCTAGTCTAACCACCTAAACCCTAGTTTTTCTAAGCTAGCAGGATGCTCTAAGTCTAATTCTCGGATTTTCGGGATGCCCTTCTCCTCTGCTCTTGCTCTCCTTATATACCCACTTCTAGGTCGGTTTGCCTTAGGGTGATGGGCCTCGCCTTTGGGCCCAAGCTTATCTCTTCAGGAAATGTTCCATTTTCGTCGATCTTCGTAATCATCCTCGAGTTTTCCGCTATCCTTCGGCGACTTGATGTTTATCCGATGTTTCGGGAAATCGGATAAATCGTCATAGCCTGATTGGGCCTGAATTCTGGAAAATCGTAAGTAAGTATGTGGACTTGTCTTAAGTCGTTAAACGTTTTATACGATTTCTTCCACGAGAAATCCAATCCCTCCAGTTTCTATCGTAAAACATCGAGGACGATTCCAACCGAATCGAAAGATGTTTATTCTGTAGCCTTGATTGTACCAAACTCACGAGGGTTGATCCGAACAAGCTAAGATGGGATCAGACCGAGCACAACGGGACCGAGACCAGGACGAGGGCCATGGACCAGCCCCAGGCCAGGGTGCCGCCGGCGCCAGGCCGGCCTGCGTGACGGGTGCCGCCGGCGCCAGGCCGGACCGCGTCCCGCGTGCCGCCGGCGCCAGGCCGGCCCGCGTGACGGGTGCCGCCGGCGCCAGGCCGGCCCGCATCCCGCTTGCCGCCGGCGCCAGGCCGGGGTGCCGCCGGCGCCAGGCCGTCTTGCCGTTCGTGGGTTTTCCGTTGCTCGATCTTTCCCCCGCTAGTCGTTCGTGCGGGAAATCTTCGAGTTTGGAAGGATCTTTGGCCGTAGATTTCGAGATAACCGTTTTTGACCCCAACAGTTAGCCCCCCAGCTCGTAAGATCGGAGACGATTTTGCGGGCGAGTGATTTGAATTTCTTGAAAATCGAAATTTTCGGCTAAGGATTTTTCCGCAGGAAACCTGTGTCTTCTCCTCCTTTTTTCTTATAAGTAGCCAACCTTCCCTTCTCATTCTTCACATCTTTCCAAATTCTCTCTTCTTCTCTATCAAGAAAGAAAATGTCTTCATCCCAAATTGAAAAGAGTGGTTCTGATGTTGAGATGGGCGAGGCCGGCCAAGCTCCGTTGGTTTTGGCCAGTCAAGCTCCCGCCGTTCAGGCCGTTCAAGAGGCTACTCCGTCCCTGACTGATGGGTTTGATTCTTTCAAGGCTAATCTATCCCGGCGTAGTGCTGCGAAAGGCTCAAAGCGGGCGAGGACTGAGACGCCCGATGTTCCTTCCGCAGCTCCAACTCCTTTGCCTGCTCCTTTGGTTCCCAGCTCCGAAGTCCCATCCGATGCCCTCCCGTCTACAGAAGGGTTTATTGTTCTTGAATAGACTCTTGATGTTCAGATCCATCCATCGGGTTCTTCGACTGCTCCGATCGTGATCTCCGGAAGAGAGGACGCAATAGAATCTGCACCTCTTCCCCCGGCGAAGAGGGAACTCATCTTGGGACTGCCAGCGGCTGGTGCCGCGCCGTTGCCCAAGGGAAGGGCAAGGGCTGGCGCGGCGTCCGGAGCAAAAAAGAAGCGGGGTGCGAAGAGCGAGGAAAGCGACCTCTCAGAGCCGTTGGCGCGTCATCGTTCCAAGGTTCGATTTGTCCGTAATTCTTGCACCGTTTTTTTTTTTTTTTGCGATGATACTTACTCCTTCCTTTTTGCGGGCAGTTTGTGTCGCTGATTGACAGAATGCTTGGCGAGTGCGGGTCGGAAGTCATTCGTCTATCGAAGGAACTAGTGTCGTCGCAGGAAGCGCTGAAGCGTACTAAGGCTGCATTGCAGACTGTCGAGGACACCCATGCTGCCCAGACGTCCCAGCTTGAGGTTCGTATCAGCGATCTTGAGCGCGACCTTGGGAAGACCGCGAGTTCGTTACTCAAGGTGAAGAAAGAGAAGAGGAGTAAATCCTCGGAAGTCCGCCGTCTTCAGGAGAAGATTCAGGCTCACGAGGAGATGAACGCCCGTAGATCCTCGGAGGTTGCCAATGCCAGCGACGACTTCTATGGTCGTCTGACGAGGATGGCCATCCTGTTTGAGTCCTTGATAGCCGTCCGCAAGAGGGACTTGGCTTTAGCGGGGATCGAGGGGAGTCTGAATGAGCTCGAGTTGCTTCGAGGTAATGAGGCCCCGTCTTTTGACTTGGAGGAGGCCAGATTATCGTCCTGTAAAGGAGAATGGGCGGCCACCGAGGGAGATTTCGATTCGATCCTCGCCGGTCTGCAAGCCGAATGCACCCTTGCTCCGACCTCCGAAAACTTAGAAGATCAGGAGCGCGCGGGAGAAGATTGCGAGGTCGGCGCGGACGAGGTGGGTAGTGGCGATGCGACTGAGGGAGGTGATGGCGAGGCTGTCCCTGTCGCGAGTGAGGATGAAGATGACGCTCCTGGGAGCGTCTAGGTTTATCAATCCCTTCTGGGATTTTGTTTTTTATGTGTTTCGGCCGTTTAAGAGGCCATGATGTATTTACCGGGACTGGCCGTTGGTGGCTTCGAATCCCTGCCCCTTTTTTTGGGTTTTGTTTGAATTTCGGCGGTCTCAATCTATGAAACGTTTTTGATTATTTATGTACTTCAGTTTTTCGAAGTATGAGAACGAGGGTGTGAGTTGTCGTCTCATTCCTAATTCCCCGATGATCACCGTACCTATTGTCTGCACAAAGCGAGATTTTCCGCGGTTTACCGATTTACGCGAAAAACTCGTGAAACGAATAGGCTTAAGTGAAGAGACAAATTTTTGGATCTCGTATACCATACTATGTCTGTGAGATGTCAAGATCCAGCGTGGCTGGGTTTAGGGCAAGACCTAGGTTTACTCTCGGACTGAGGCTTTGCGATGACAAATCGGCTTTCGTTTTGCCTGTTTGCGATTTTAACCTGACTCGTACCGTTTAAAATCTGCGAATTGTTGTCGGCTTATATGATTTGTGTGGGCGTGAGTCGAGCTACTTCCTTTACGAAGGAGCTAGACCAAAATTTTGGATTTCTTGTATAGCGCGCTATGTTTATCCTTGTCGGATGTAAGAGAGCCTACCCCTTGAAGGGCGGCTATTTGTCTGTTTAGGACGTTAGAGTTCGTTTGTTGTGATCAGCAACAACGAAATGATACCGTTTTGAGGTGTGTTTGTATGTTCAGAGACGAAGATTTCGTCTGCAATGTTTTGCGGAAAAAATTGTCTTTCAAGCGTTAGCGACGTCTCGCAGTGCTGAAGGTTGATTTTTCCTTACGCCGCATCTCGTGTTGAAACGCTTGCGGGCTTTGGGGATGTCTTTTGCGAATGTTCGCAGCCAGAAAACTGTTGTTTCTGTTTTGGACGCGGGACCAAGGGGTCGCGTAAGTTTGACCCAGGGAGAAGCGTCTACATTCACAGTGCTTCGTGAAGTGTTGGCCATCCGCGATTTGTTTTTGAATGTGATAATCGCTTAGTGGATACTAGGTCCGTTGTTGTGGCCGTTTCGGCCGATTTTGAAAAAGTCATGAAAAAGTTTCGAAAATTTAGAGTCTTCGAAATTTGTGGGAGTATACGAGTATACGTACCCACTCCCCCCCCTTTTTTAAAATTGGGAGGATAGCTGAATCCGCCGATTGGCGAGTTGCCTACGTACCCTTGTCTAGGGATCAAGCCATCTCGTAGTTCTTTTGTACCACGTTTTATTGTTTAGTGGTAGTATTTTTTGAGGTGCATCGCATTCCAAGTTCTCGGGATTTTGACGTCTTGCATGTTTGCGTAGGATTCTGCTTCTACCCATTTGGAAAAGAAATCCGTAAGGACTAGGAGGAAGCGCTTTTGTTTTGATGGGTGCATAGGTCCGACGATGTCCATGGACCATCGCATGAAAGGATAGGGGGACGAGATTGAGGAGAGGATCTCCGCGGGTTGATGGATTGTTGGAGCATGCCTTTGGCATTTCTCGCACTTCCGGGCGAATTTCTCGCAGTCTTTTACCATGGTTGGCCAATAATAACCGTGGCGTTTGATTTTGACCGCGAGAGATCTTCCGCCAGAATGATTTCCGCACGATCCAGAATGGACCTCCTTCATGATTCTTCTCGCTCTTTCCCCTTCTGCGCATGCCATGAGAGGACCAGAGAAACACCACTTATAAATTTCTCCCTCTATCGTGACGTACCGTGCCGCTTGGGTTTTTACTTTACGAGCCGCCCATTTTTCGGCGGGCAAGGTTCCATTCACGATATAGGCTCGGATTGGTTCTAACCAGGGGCTGTCGCAGCCATACTCGGTCGGGTTCACATCCGCTTCTGGTTGATCTTCGACTTCTTCCGCATCTTCAATCTCGTCTCGGATTAGATTGACGACCACTGGTGGTCCGATGCTCGGATGCTCGATGAATTCGACCGGGATTACTCTTTGGAGCCCTGGATCTGAGCTTGAGGCGAGGGCAGGCAAGGCGTCGGCCTGGACGTTTTCCGAGCGAGGAATTCTGGTCAGGGCGAACTGGTCAAAATTTCGAGCCAGTTCTTGGACGAGTTTTAGATATGCGTCCATCCTTTCGTCTCTTGCCTCATATTCTCCGCTGTATTGATTGGCGACTAACTGAGAATCGCAGTAAGCGTGAATATTACGGATTTTTAACCCATGGGCCAGCCGCAAGCCTGCGATGAGTGCTTCATATTCTGCCTCATTGTTTGAAGCATGAAAAGCCAATCGGAAAGACTGTTCTAGGATTTCCCCGTTAGGAAAGGTGAGCCGTATTCCGATTCCGGATCCTTGCTTGGATAAAGATCCGTCGACGTGGAGGACCCAAGTTGAGTTTGGTTCTTCGTTAGTCATGTTTCTAGTGGGTAACTCTACCAAGAAATCCGCAAGTACTTGGGACTTTGCACACGTCCTTGGGCGATATTCGACGTCGTATTCACTCAGTTCGATTGCCCATTTTGCGAGCCTACCGGATTGACTCGGACTATGCAGGATTATCCGCAGCGGGAACGTGGTGAGAACCACTATAGTATGAGACTAGAAGTATGGTCTTAGTTTTCTTGCCGAGGTTATGACGGCGAATGCTAATTTTTCCGTTAGAGGGTATCGAGTTTCCGCATCCAGTAACGTCTTGCTTACATAAAAGATTGGCTTTTGTTCGCCGCGTTCTTCTCGTATTAAGACGCCACTGACCGCCGTTGCGGAAACTGCGATATAGAGGAAAAGAGGTTCACCTTCCACCGGTTTTGCGAGGACTGGTGGAGTGGCCAGGTAATGTTTCAATTGTTGGAAAGCTTTTTCACATTGCTCGGACCATTCGAACTTCTTGTTGCCCTTCAATGTCTCGTAAAACGGTAGGCACTTATCCGTGGAGCGCGAGATGAAACGGTTCAAAGCCGCGACTCTTCCGGTTAGCCTCTGGACTTCTCGCTTGGTTCTCGGGGAGGCCATCTCTATCAGTGCGTCGATTTGTTTAGGGTTGGCCTCGATTCCGCGATACGTTACGAGGTACCCGAGGAATTCTCCCGATGCCACCGCGAATCTACATTTTGCTGGGTTGAGTTTCATGTTATGCTGGTTGAGTCGTGCAAAACATTCCTCTAGGTGGGCTATATGATCGTGTTCGTCAAGAGATTTTACGAGCATATCATCGATGTATACTTCCATAGTTTTTCCGAGTTGCTCGGCAAACATTTTGTTGACGAGTCGCTGATATGTTGCACCTGCGTTTTTAAGACCGAAAGGCATTACCTTGTAGCAATACGTTCCGCGGTCTGTGATGAATGCAGTTTTTTTGCGGTCGTCGGGATTCATCATGATCTGATTGTATCCGGAAAAAGCGTCCATGAATGACAGAAGCTTGTTTCCCGCGGTTGCTTCGACCAGTCGGTCGATTTGTGGGAGCGGGAAGCAATCCTTTGGACAGGCTTTATTCAGATCCGTGAAATCGACACAGACTCGCCACTTGCCGTTTTTCTTTTTTACCACGACAGGGTTGGCAAGCCAGTCCAGATACCTGACTTCTGTTATCGACCCTACTTTGAGGAGTCTTTCGACTTCCTCATTGACTGTGGTTGCACGCTCAGGTCCCAGCTCTTTTGTTTTACGGGTTTGTGAGTTGGGTCGATGTTAAGTTCATGACATGTTACGCTAATGTCGATTCCCGGCATATCCTCCGCAGCCCACGCGAACGTACTAAGGTTCTTTTTGAGGCATGCGATGAGCTCTGCTTTTATTGGTTCGCGGAGGTTAGCTCCGATCTCGACACACCATTCCGGGAAAGAATCGTCGAGACAAACTGAGACCACCGGTTCGCAGGTTGGTTCACGCTTCCCTTCCAGGGCCTCAGCTCTTTGGGACTGCCAGAAGGTTTCCGGCGAGTCGTGAATCGTTTGCTTTTTCCGAGAGGTCTCGATTTCGGAGTTTTTCCGTTTTAGTTCGGTAGCGAGGTAGATCTGCGCTGCTCTGTGACTACCATGTATTGTCTCGACCCCGAAAGGCGTTGGGAACTTGAGGCATAGGTGGAATGTTGATGGGATCGCTCTCATGGAGTTTAGCCAGGGAGTTCCAACTATCGCATTGTAGGATGTTGGACCATTGATCACCAGGAATTCCGTGTTTTTGGCGACGCTCCCGGCTTTGACTAGGAGGTTAGTCGAGCCGGGGGTCATAATTTCTCCCGAGAGTCCGAATACTGGGCTGGGGTCATCTGTAAGGATGCTTAGATCGACGCCCATCCTCTCGAGGGTGCTTTTGTAGATAATATTAGCCGAGCATCCGGTGTCGACTAATACCCTTGCTACGTCAATATCCTGGATCGTGAGTTCTATTACGAGGAGATCGTTTTGAGGTTTGACCGTACGGGCCGTTGCTCGATCCTCGAAAGATACGATGTTGCGGGCTGACGAAGAAGTCATACTGAACTTCGATCGATTGGTGGTTTTCGAGTTAAAGAATCCGTCCCCCCCTCCTTCTAGCGCCAAACTGTGGGAACCGAAATTCACACCGTCAATTTCTGATAAGTAAGATTGCGGAGGAAAGCCAAGAAAACCCGACTTTCCTTGGAGGTCCGGATTCTCTGTGTTGCCACACGAAATCGATAAAGTAAACAGAAGACAAAAAATGGGAATTGAAATATTTGCCCGAAGTCGTTTTATTAGATAAAAGAAACGAGTACAAGGATTCTCCGTAAGACAAAGAGATTCGCGATTTAAAGAAAAAGATAGAGTCGCAGGCAGCCAAACGTCCTAAGCCTTGCTCCGCTAGTCTAACCACCTAAACCCTAGTTTTTCTAAGCTAGCAGGATGCTCTAAGTCTAATTCTCAGATTTTCGGGATGCCCTTCTCCTCTGCTCTTGCTCTCCTTATATACCCACTTCTAGGTCGGTTTGCCTTAGGGTGATGGGCTTCGCCTTTGGGCCCAAGCTTATCTCTTCAGGAAATGTTCCATTTTCGTCGATCTTCATAATCATCCTCGAGTTTTCCGCTATCCTTCGGCGACTTGATGTTTATCCGATGTTTCGAGAAATCGGATAAATCGTCATAGCCTGATTGGGCCTGAATTCTGGAAAATCGTAAGTAAGTCTGTGGACTTGTCTTAAGTCGTTAAACGTTTTATACGATTTCTTCCACGAGAAATCCAATCCCTCCAGTTTCTATCGTAAAACATCGAGGACGATTCCAACCGAATCGAAAGATGTTTATTCCGTAGCCTTGATTGTACCAAACTCACGAGGGTTGATCCGAACAAGCTAAGATGGGATCAGACCGAGCAAAACGGGACCGAGACCAGGACGAGGGCCGTGGACCAGCGCCAGACCAGGGTGCCGCCGGCGCCAGGCCGGCCTGCATGACGGGTGCCGCCGGCGCCAGGCCGGCCCACGTCCCGCGTGCCGCCGGCGCCAGGCCGTCTTGCCGTTCGTGGGTTTTCCGTTGCTCGATCTTTCCCCCGCTAGTCGTTCGTGCGGGAAATCTTCGAGTTTGGAAGGATCTTTGGCCGTAGATTTTGAGATAACCGTTTTTGACCCCAACGTGCATATGTTGGTGCGACACCACCATCATCATATCTTCTTAGAGCTCTTTTCCGGGTACGTACTTTTGACCCAAAGTAGTACTATGTGAAGTGAGAAGTTTCTTCCGTCAAACTTCCAGCAATTATAGAACCTTCAACTTTTGTGAGGTTTTTTGCTTTTCCCTTCAAATATTTCATGGCTCGCTCATACTGATACATCCATCCGTAATGTACAGGTCCACGAAGCAATGCCTCATATGGGAGGTGGACAGCTAAATGCTCCATGACATCAAAAAATTCCGGAGGAAATATCTTCTCCAAGTTGCACAATAAGATGGGAATGTTCTCCTGAAGCTGTTCCACGACTTCTTCTTTAAGAGTGTGTATGCTTAGATCCCTGAAAAATGCTCTGATGCCTTGTATATTATTCTAAAAACAATTAAACACATTAGTCATATATTATTGCAAACTAAACCATTATAAAATTACTGGGTTATAATTTACTACTTGCAACTGCTTCATGTACGTTTGTTGGAAGTAGCTCCGCAAATGCAAAGGGAAGTAGTCGTTGCATAAATACATGACAATCATGACTCTTCATCCCAGAGAACTTTTGACCATTTTCAACACATCTAGAGAGATTTGAAACATACGCATCGGGAACTTCACTTCTGATGCCACCCAGTTGAACAACACCGACTTTTTTCTGAAGACAATTTGAATATCGGAACGGGAACTTGTCCATTGCTTTTTATATGTAACTCACTTCTTGAGAAAATATCCAGCAAGTCCAACCTCGATTTTATGTTGTCTTTTGTCTTCCCTGGACATTCAATATTGTATTCATGATGTTCTCAAAGAAATTCTTCTCTGTATGCATCACATCGAGGTTGTGGTGCAGAAGAAGATCCTTCCAATATGGCTACTTCCAAAATATACTCTTCTTGTACCAGTTGTGATGAACACCGTAAAAATAAGGCATATTACCGGGGACATGCCAATTACCACCACGAGGAACTGTTTCCAAAGCTCCATAGTAATCGAGTTACGCTTCAATTTGTTGTCCAGTTAAATATGGAGGAGGAGTGTCTCTCACAACTCTTTTGTGCCTAAACAATTTCTTGTTTCTTCGGTACGGATGGCCAATGGGAAGAAATCGACGTGACAATCGAACCAACTTGTCTTCCTACCATTCTTCAGTTGAAATGTATCTGTCGTTCCATTACAATATGGACAAGTTAATCTCCCATGTGTATTCCATCCAGACAACATCCCATAGGCAGGAAAGTCACTTATGGTCCACAAAAGCATCGCTCGCATCGTAAAATTCGTCTTCGTTGAGCAGTCATACGTCCTCTCCCCTGTTGACCACAAATCATTCAACTCTTTTATCAGTGGTTGTAGGAAAACATCCAGAGACCTTTTTGGATGGTTCGGACCAGGTATTAATATGGTCAAGAATAGCAACTCCCGTTGCATGCACATCTCCGGTGGCAGGTTGTATGGCGTAAGAAAGACTGGCCACAATGAATATTTTCTCCCTGACATTCCGAATGGACTAAATCCATATGTGCATAATCCGAGATACACATTCCGGTTATTGCTAGCGAATTCCGGATGTACTTTGTTGAAATGTCTTCAGGCTCTTGCATCTGATGGATGAGTCATCTCACCATTCGTCTGAGTATGCTCGGCATGCCATCTCATCTTTCCAGCAGTCTGCTTTGATTGGTACAATCTTTTCAATCTGTCTGTTATTGGTAGGTACCACATCTTTGCGGCTTGAATCGTGGCTTCTTGCAGAATCGACATTCTTCTAACTTCTCATCATCTCCCCAGTAGATCATGCAATTGTCGATGCAAACATCTATCATCTCCGAAGGCAACCAAAGACTATAAACCAGTTTCTGAATCTCATAATAAGAATCAGCAGACACATTGTCTTCCGGCAAATACTCTTTAAACAAGTCTGCCCATTCATTCATGCAACTTTCAGGTAGATTGTGATCAGTTTTAATATTCATCATTCTAGCAGCCAACGGCAATTTAGAGAGACCTTCTCTACAACCACTGTAAAGTGGCTGATTCGCAGCATCTAACATTTCATAAAACTTTTTTGCATCTATATTAGGTTCTTCATCTTCATCACGAGCTACGAATGCATCAGCTACCATATCATCAATCCTATCAAAATCTACCATTTCCTCTTCTTGATGGTAACTATGTTCATTATGCAAATGATGATCAACCGGCTCTTCCTGAAAATTACTATTACTACTACTAGCTTCATGATTCTCATCATAATTATAACCTTCTCCATGTTGAAACCAGATATAGTAATTTGGCGTGAAACCTCTATTTATTAAATGCTTCCAAACATTTTCACGATTTGCCAATTTCGAATTGTTGCATTTCCGACAAGGACAGAACATCTTACCGCTTTCTTGGGCCAACGGTGTGGAATCTGCCTGATGCATAAATATCTCCAGCCCCGCAAGGTATTCTTTCGTCATTCTCCCGTTAGCATCTCTATGCATATACATCCACCTCCGCTGCTCGAAAATATTCTCGGAGTCCGACATTTTTTTTTCTTTCACATTTTTATTTTTTTCTTGTTGGTGTGTTTAAAATGATGTTGAAACATTCATATTTATAGGAAATTTTCGAATCTGGTAGTTGAGATTTTACTAGAAATTTATGACGATATTTAGTTAGATAGCCGAAAAAAACATATTACAACTACAAAGTTGGTGTGGATTCGAAATTTCGTCGTTAAGTACACGTAAAATGTTTCCACGTAAGGTACACGCTAATGTTACGTCGACTCTACGAGGAAATTATTTTTCCTCGTAAAAACCACGTTAAGTTACGTCTTTTTTACGAGAAAATAGTTTCGTCGTTATTTTACGAAAAACTCACGTTGATTTTATATTTCCTCGTAAGGTACTCGTAAAGTCGACGTAATTTTACGAGGATTAGTTTTCCTCGTTAATTTTCGTCGCTATATTTGTGTTTTCTTGTAGTGTAAGAATTCTTATCTAAATCTGGCTCATAAATGTTGTTCTTCCTCCAGAAGAGATAATTTTATTTCATCATATTTAGTCGTAGGCTTAGAAGAACATTGCATGAATTGTAAAGCTTATGAAAGGAAAAAAAAAAAAAGAGACGGGGGCACGTGACATTTTTCATGAAGCTTATAAATTGATTATTTATTACATTTTTCATACTTGTATATGGTTGGGCTTGAGGGTGCTTTGTAGTCTCCCTCATGGTTTCTAGGTTCGACTTATCCTCTATTTTATGTACTGTTGATGTGGAAGCGTGTATAGTCCCTCAGAGGGTGGGTTTTAGCTCGCTCCTGGTGTGGTCTCAGTGGCTGCGCGTGGGTATTGGTGACTCAAGTTTGAGCCTTGTGTGGGATAAGGGTTATGGTCGACAATTTTTTTGTATTCTATGGTGTTACCTTTGAGGGTTGCTGGTTCCTGCTGGGGCGATGGTCTCTCCGTTTAATTTCCAGATCTTTGTTTGCTAGTTTTGTCAATTTGCATACGACGTTCTGGTGACAGGTTTTTCCTCTCCGTTTGATAAGTTAATGGTCTTGGTTGGACTATCAAAGATCAAAATTGATGGGAATTGATCTTTACAGACGGATCTTCAAAAGTTGGTTTCTTCTCAAGCTGCTGCTGTGGATAAAAGGAGAAAAAGGCGTTTTCAAGAGTCCAAACTTATGCTTTAACAATGTCCCTTAATTTTGGATCTTTTGATGGCAAACATGCGACCTCTTTGTTTGTGTCTTCAGTCGCGAAGATACTCTGTTTCCATTCAAAGTGGTCATGGTATTTAGATCATCGGTTTCAGTCATATGTAGCTGCGGGGGGTATGTGTTGGCCTCGTGCATTGCTTCTTGGGGTCCATCTTGGCTCCATCTTTTCCAGAGTAAAGAAGCAAGTGCTTGACTCTCTTCTGCATTGCTTCTTGCTCACATTTAATCAGTTTTCTGATTTCGACCTCTCAGCTTTCTTCTTGCAACTTTCATTTTGGTTGCTTATTTGAGTCATTCGTACCATCTACTGGTGGATTATTGTATTTCATCTAGGAAACACTATGTTGTTGTCTTTTTGAATTTGAAGTTTTCAGTGTTAAAAAAAAAAAAGAGTTAGTATTACCTCCCAAGGGAAAAATATACTTTTCAAAAGAGTTAATGTTAATGGTCTGTCTGTTATTTATCTGGTATATAACCAAGAGAGCAAGAGAGATACAGAGAGAAAGAGACAGAGCTCATCAAACATAGAAGCTTCGTCACATCCCAAGCCACTCTCATAACTCCAAACCTCAGAAATCACTTCTTGCACTTTCTTGTTTTCCCTGACATTGTTCTAGCTAGTTTGGCTCTTCTGTTACTCAGCCTGAGACAAAGAAAAATAGCAATGTCAGATCAAGAAATAGTGATTCTATATCATGGAGAGAGAGAAGAAAGTACCAGTTCTTCAGCTGCAAAGCTGTAATCCCGGGACCCTGCAAAACCGCATAATCAACAAGCTTAGAACCGGTTGCAAAACTTAAAAGAATAGTAATTCTTGAGAACTCACATTTTGATTTAACTTCTCAGCCCATGTCCTTATCCAAGCTGAATCTCGCTGCATAAAAGGTTCATCAGCAATGGCCTTCTCCATCATCTCCATTTGATCATCACTCATAATACTACGCTTCCTTTTCTTCCCCTTTTTCTCATCCTCCTTTCCCTCTCCAGATCCACTCCCTTTAAACAGCTTAGTAAAATCCTGAGCCAACTCTCCTTCTTCAACTAAACTCTTCCCTCTCTTAGATCGTGTATCCAAACCACTGGTTTCAATATTCCTCGCATCTGCGCCGCTCTCTTTCAACCGTGGAACTATTTCCACATTCTCGTTCACGTCATTCTTTCTTGCCGCACCATCTGAAGCTCTCTCAATGTTAAGATTCAGTGGCTCTTTTCTCTGCTGCTTACCAGAAATAAGATAACATTTTAATGTTAAAAATAAACAGGCACTTGTGACAACAGGTATAAGAGAGTAGCAAGCTCTTCACCTTCACAGCAGCTTGACTTCCCTCAAACTGAGAACGGATTAGCGGTTGCAAATGATTACAGAACACCCTACAGACGGCAGAAATATATATATATCAATGGATATACAAAACAGCACAGCTTCAGAACTATTCTTTACTATTTGTCCTAGGTAAATTATAAAATGATCTGAGAGTTTCTATCACCTCAACATCATTAAATCTTTGACATCGAGGGCACTAGCGATCAAGTATTCTGCATGACGCAGCAGAGAACCTACAAATACAAAATATCAATCACCAAAAACACACATTGTAGTAAGAAAGAAACAATAGATGTGTCGGGGCATAAGGTACAGACATATGTTTCTACAAACACTAGTGGCCCTTTGTGCCACTGGAGTATATGAAGAGTTTGCCAACTGAATCGTCATGCTTACAGGATCCTTTCGCAATCCACTGACAAAGCTATTAATGAAACGGTTCCTGTCATCTTCTGCGGGTCTCAAAAGCAAATTTCATTTAGTTAAAAACAAAAGGTATGCCTGCTTAGTATGATCATGTTGGCAAAGAAGTCACCTGTGCAGATACCAGGAGAGAAGCAGTGAAGATTTGCAATGATTTTAACAAGTAAGGATGTTCTTTGATGCGCGTAAGAAGACATGGTGAGGTTATTTTGGAAATTAAGCTTGAATTGAGGTACGTTCCAAATACCAGAAGATGAAAATGCACTTAAAACACATCCAGCTGATCTAAACAGATCGTAGTCAACTGTTGCCTCCTCCTCCCTTGAAGAAAGAGCAGAAGAGCACAACATCGACACGAACTCTTCATGAGAGAGACAAAACACTGTGCTAAGAATCGTACTCTGTTACGTAGACCGAGATTAAACATCCATCCATCACACATCAAATGAATGTATTTGAGTACCCCCAAGAGTCTTTTGTATTCAAAAAACTTACAAAATGATCGGTGTAAAAACATCGAAAGTTTGAGTCATCCGAGAACACGTCAGCCAAGCGCATAGCATTGAGTAGCAGAAAACCCATTGGATAGTCAGGAGAATCACTATCATTGGGAGATCCAAAAAGGCTAAGCTTCAATAATTCAAGGACCTACATTACAGATATAGGCAACATTAAATAAGTCTACACTTAACTTTAGAGCAGAACTCCTTAATTAAGACACTAACCTCAGAGGCAATAGGTTGGGCTAAATGCAAGTTTCCTGCACGTTCAACCTCGTCAAGGAATGAGACATTTTCCGCCTCAAAGATATGGTGCAACTGCAGGAACATAAACTTTTGTGTGAGTTAGAGAGAGTAAATAGAGAAATGCTATGCTAAGTTAAGTTACAATAGACTTACAAGTGAAAGGACTTTTGCTTTTATTCTATTCATGGAAGCTATTGTTCTGGCTTCTCTAACAAATCCAGGTGAAACAGCTAGTGAAAGTATAGATTCAGCTAGCATAAGAAGACCACCTTTTCCACATAGCTCCTGAGAGTGAAATACCAGAAAAAGCCTATTTTTCAGAATCATTCTCCGTAACATTATAAACATAACATAAATGTACATTAGAGATTAGTTAATCTAAAGTTGTTGCATGTCAAGGTTTAGCAACCAAGCATTAGAGAAAACCTTGTTTTTAGCGACACGCTCGCTAAACAGTTTTTCTTGGCATAGAGAGTGAAGGAACTGCAAAGCAGCTTCAGCTTGTTGGCAGTGAAAGTTAGCGCCCCCTAGAGGATTCGCACCTAACCTTTTCGGCAGGTGATCAGTTCGGTGATACAGCAACTTCGCTGTTAAAGATCTCACAACATTGTGAACCGCTCCAAAAGCAGCTTCTATAAACAAATCAACCTAGATGAGAAACATAAGAATCAGATCAACGAATCTCAACGTAGAAGAACACAACATCTCAAAAGCATAAGCATGATCTTTACTAATTTCCGACAAGTACATTCTTTCCACATATTGACATTTCAAACATACATCATGGTAAAGCTCATCATACCTTAGAGTGGGCAAGCAAGACGAAAACAATATCTTGGAATTCAGGAGAGATAAACCCGTGCAACAGGTGAAGGGTAGAAGCCACCATTGTAGCTTCTACCAATGAATCATTATCTGACTTCCAGCTTTCCTGGAAAAAAAGAACCAGAGATGAATATGTAGGACCACAAAAACCTTGACTGAAAATTGTAAAACAAAAAGCATTTGAAACGACATAATAACAATGTTAAGGAGATCGACGAATTCACGGAGTGGAGAGAATTCACAGGTTCTAATAAAATCACAATTTGAGAGACAAAGAGAGAGTTTTTTGAACAAGAACCTTTCTACTACCGCCAAGAGCTACCATCGTATAGATCACCAGATCAACCATCTTAGCTGATAATACAACATCATCGAGCAATACCTATCACAATATGCAAAGCAATACCTATCACAATATGCAAAACAAAAACATAAACATAAACATGCATTTCTCTAATTACTACTCCATTACATAGACACATATATAAACTCCAACTCTTTCCAAAAATATAAAAGACCCGATCGAACCTGGTCGAGTTTAGAGTGACGAGATGTTAACTCGCACAAGGTATGCAATAGTCTGATCCCAGACAACATATTCTCAAAGTTTTCATCTCTATCATGAGCCTTGATCGCTGCTAGGAGGTGCACAGGCAACGCTCCTGCTAATTTCTCAACACTAATCTGCAAGAAGGACCTCAAAATCAGTAATGTATCAACAAAAAAAAAACTGGAGAAGAACACACAGAAAGTGTATTGCACCTTCTTTCCATTGTGATCGTAAATGCAGAAGTCTTTATTGTCGTTAAGAAGCTTATGAATCTCCCGAGAGTCTCGCCAATGCAAACCGTTGACTGCTGGTATTAGGTGTTTAGCCTGCAACAACACTGTCGTGTTACTCAAACGGTGACGTAGTGATCATATACTGGAACTTTGTGTCGCTGTGATTTCTAGTAGAAACAGGGAGTTCAGTTAGTGGATAGTGCTCGGTGTCAACGGTGAAGACAATCACGTGAGAGACACGTCACCTTTTTTTTATCAGGGAGTTCAGTTAGTGGATAGTGGATAGTGACACGTCACCTTCTTTTTATCAAATTATTTTCCGAAACCTCAGCTCAGGTTTTGCGTTTCAACAAAACCCAACTTAAAGACAAGAAAATGCTTTTGACTATCAAACTATTTTCCTTTGAGTGTAAATGTAAAATTTTATATTAAATTTTTGACAGAACTTACGAAGATACACAAGACCAAAAATCTAAACATCAAAAGGAAAACATGGCAACACGAAAGAAAGCAAAAAATAAGGAGTACAATCCAAAATGAATCAATATAGTTTAAAAATTTCTAGGGTAGACTGGGTAGTCATTACGAGAAGTAGAAACGAATGGTCATCAATGAGGTAGAGGCCTATAAACAAACAACATTTAACCGCTATTGTTGGCGACTATCAATCGAACATGACTATTAATGTCAAGGAATGGATTTCAAGCAATGATTACAGTAACAGTCACAGTGATTCATCATTTGTGTACATGAACTTCCTATGAAAATGGAAGACCTCTCAATATATAACTTACTAACTATGATGATGCATATCACACAATTACGGAGAAAAATTCGAGAATGGAATGGATTATTAGGGATAGCAGTGAAACTTTCTTCGACTATGGAATGGGGAAATTTTAAGAACAACACTATTCATTGGTGAAGAGAACAAAATCACTTGTGTTATTGATTTCAAAACAACATTGTTGTAGCCATCCGTTTGTGGGACGACTGACAGTAACAAAATCACTTTAAATTCATTAAAAAATTAATTAAAATGCATTAAACACTTAATTTCATCATTTCATCAACTAGAAGTCTAGAACTAGCAAATCATGTTCATTTGAAATAACAATTGATTCTCACGTTTGTTCTTACTATAGCCTCCATTCTTTTGTAAATGTCATTTCTTATTTATAGATCAATAGATTTGATTTTTTTTAAAAAAAGAAAAGAAATAATAAATCATCAAAAATTTAGAGAAAAATACTTACTGTATCAGCATCTATTGTTGACGCTCTTTTAATCTGAAATATCAAAATTAAGTAAGAAAAAATTATAAAATCACTTTAAATTCATGATTTTCTTTAAAAAAATTTCACCTCTTGATCAACTAGAACTAGCAAATCATTTATACTAAAGTTAAATAATAAATAAGTAAACATTAAAGAAAAACGTTTACTTTACGAGCGCAGATTGCTGATTCTCTTGCCTTCGATAGTGTTGTTTCACGCAGAGCCTCCTAAAACACAAGACCAAACAACGGGGGTGATTGGTAAGGACTGTGAGTGCTCTCTAAAGCTCTTTTTCTTTCTACAGTCACTTTAATTTATCAATCATGCTTTCCTTTCCTTAAAAAATTCACAGTAAAAATATCTCTACAAAATCAAAATATGGCTGTAGAGAGCTTTATTTCCAAAGCAAAAAAATAGTGTTGTAGAAAGCTATAGCAAAAAAAAAAAGTTAAAGCAAATAATTCTACAGACTAAATTCTACAGCCAAAAACATAAAGCTAGAGCTCTTACCAATCATCCCCAACATTTGTAAGTAAACTAAAAAAGCAAGATCAAGATAAAATATTGACCGCCCATTCATATCTTGCAAGCCAGTTTCAGACATAATATCTCTGATTAATAAATCTCAAATATCTACTTTTTACATGAAGAGAAAAATGTATTAGAGCAATAAAGATTGTAACACTTCAACGATTCACTTTCAAGCATCTAAAATTTTAGATTTATAGTGATTTAGTGATTAAGAATGCCTACATACTGAATAAGGGTTAGATAGGGGTGAACGTAGGGACACATATTCAAGTTTGAAAATTAGATTTTTGGATTTTTGAGTTTTTTATATTAGGTACATAAGTTTCACTCATATATTTTAAGTTTTTGTATCAGGTCGGCTCTTTTCAGATGTGATTTAGATCAGATTTTATTTGATATTCAAAATTACCTACAAATTCAAAGCAAAATATCCAAAAGTTTATGGATTACCTGAAAACTCCGATGAAACTATCTTAACCACCAAAAGTTTATGAATCAACCAAAAGTTCAATACAAATGATCTAAAATCCTTTAAAGCACTTAAAAACATCAACATTACTTAAATTTAGGTAAGAATAGGTTAGTGAGTTTAAGTTATCTCAGGTATGTCGGATACCAGCTCGATTTGGACGACTGGATTTGGATTTTCTTGAAATTGGTTCAGATTCGGATTTTGGGTTCTATTTTTTATGCTATAATCTTAAAAATCAATCATTATTTAAACCACGAGTTCACAACAATATATAAAAGACAATACATTGGAAGTTAAACTAATCTACAGATCTATATATATATTTCATCAAATAAATAGACACCCACATATTTGATTTCTTAACAAAATTTCATGATGAAAAATGTTCTAACACTTCAATTAATTGTTATTATATATCAGGTAAGATATCTAAAAGAAAATTCTGTAAATATCTGATAAACTAAAATAGGGATATTTAGTTTCACAAGAGAAAAGAACGATTGACATACTCGAAGAAAATTTTGTGGAGGCGGCTTCATCGTGCAACATACAGAAAACCCTAGCAGCGAGCGATAAAGATAAAGTTTAGTGTGTGTGTGCTATATATACTAAGGATAAAGTTGACTAAATAATTATTTTAATAAACCCTTTATTTATATTTTCACTGAAGTAAAAAATAAAGTAAAAATGGGAAAATAAATAAATATATTGTAAATATAATATCTTTCTGATTAATATATTTTATTAGCTTGTTAAAGATAAATCTAATTTAAAATAAAGAATGTACACCACATATAGTTTAATGAAGGTAGATAATTTTATTAGGTCAATATTAAACTATTTTCCATGTGTCAATTGGAAAACTATTCATCAGTGGTAAAAAATTGATCTATGTTTAGAATTTTCATGTTGTAATGTGAGATATATTTGTTACTCATGACATTCATTTTTGCAATATAACATGAAAATGTTAGATTGGATATAAAAAAAGAAGCTCCTAGTGTTGGTTACAATAATAGCCTATGAATTCTTATTTGAATGAGAAATTACGGTTTTTATACACGAATAATCAAAACTTTATCAAATACAAATTTACCACTGATGATACTATGAATCAATTGCGCATATACTCCTCTCCCCAGATTTTTATTCTCATATACTCTCTTCCAAAATTCAATTTATTTTTTATTCGAAATTGACGTGAAAACCAACTAAACCTAAACAAATCTATCTATTTACAGATTATGCCATTATTGCTTTAAACTTAAATCTCTACGCCTCATTTCATTTTCATCTATATTCTTCTTGTGCATTCTTCATCTTCTTAAATTTCTTTCTCCTTCTTCTTATTTTTGATCTCTTCATCCTCTTTCGATCTCTTTCTCATTTTTCTTCGATTCACTCTTCGTTATTCAATTTTTTTCTTCTTCTTTTCTAATGTTCTTTGACTTTCTCTACTTTCTTCTTCGGTTTTCTCGTCTTTTTCTTATCATTTTCTTGTTCTTTTTTAATATGTGTTTGAAAACTGCATGGTTTATCTTATTCTTCGATCGTTTTTGTTTTTTAATTCATTTTTCTCTTCCTTTTATTTTTTTTATTGGCAGTTACAAAAGTTTTGAAACGAATATGTATAACTACTAAAAAGTTATACCAAGTTGTACCAATTTTTCATTACAACTTGGTATAACTGTACAACTTGGTAAAACTAAACCTAATTATACCAAGTTGTACCATTATCTAAATATAACTTGGTAAAATTAAACTCTAATTATACTAAATTGTACTCGGAAAAATAGTACATCTTAGTATAATTAAAATTTAGTTTTGCCAAGTTTTACTCGGATAAAGGTATAACTAAGTTGTAGTTTTACAAAATTGAACTAAGAAAATTAAAACTATAATCAGAATTAAGAAAATCAAAAATTCAAATTGAATTTGAATTTTGAAAACAAATGGAAAGACGTAAGTTTGGAGTTCTCTTAATTTACTAAAAGTTAAGAATACATAGAATAAGTAAGAATATCCTATATTATTTTTTCCTCATTAAGAGTCAGCATTTGGTCCTGATACAATTCAACTTTCATCAATATGTTCTTCCCCTAATGTACTAGTACTCATTCTGTTTCAAAAAGATACAAGTTTTACAATTTTTCAAATATTAATAAAACATATTAAATATTGATTATGTATGTATTGTTTTCTGTAATTACTATTTTCCATAACTTTTAATCAATATAATTTCAATAAAAATTATCTTTCTTGAAGTTTACAATTATCATAAAGTAATGCATTGAAAATGTAAAAAAATGCAACTTTTTGAATTTTTTTTTCTAAAACGTGGATATTAAATAGCATTTTTCTACAAATAAATATGTTTAAAATGAATATTAAATATCATTTATTATTTTAAATTATTTATATATATTACCATAAATTGACAGGAACATGAAAAGTAATTTTCCAATATTTACTACAAACTTAAAATTACGTTTTAACATATTTTACTAAAATAATATATGTTGTTGTACTAATATATTTTACATATATAAAAGTTGGTTTTTCTCTTTTGTAAGATGAATCATCATTTATGTTGTATATCAATTAATTTAATAAATTAAATAAGAAGTGGCATTTATCATTTTAATAAGTTTCATACATGAATTAAAAAGAATACACAAAGTTTTATTCATTTTAATATCATAAATAAATTGTGTTTCAACATATTTTATTAAAATAATAAAATTGGCATACTACTGTAATTAATATTTTTTATATTTTCAAAGTTAAAATTTTTTATTTAAAAATATTTGGTGAATGAATGCTATTTGGGTCGAAATTGTAATACACCATATATTTTTAATGATATATGGACTATTTAAAATAAAACTAGAATACCTAATTGAACCACTATAGAATCTAAATCTAAATGTTATAATTAAACCACTATAGAATCTCATATAAAATTATGAGATTTAGATTTTTATTTTTATAACTACGAAACTCCTCTCAAACACTCTAGAAATATTTAAACAACTCTAAAATTTTTGACTTAAATTTTGTTTAACAACAGTGAATTTTATAGTGTTTTATGAATTGAAAAGTTCAATAATATTGGATTTTAAAGTATTTTTAAAAATCTACGTTTGAATAATAGTGTATTTATTATTTTAATACAAATCATCTAAAACTACTAGTTCAAAAAAGGGCAAACCTTTCCCCGGAGAGAAAATGTTAATGCCCCAATGGCCACACGACGTGTTTATCTGGGTTAGCAGCGGATTCAAACTCGGGTCTCTTAGAGATCTACGGAACGCCTTGTGCCTCCCTACCACTGACGCGTGGTTATCTAAAACTACTAGTTGAATACAACCTATTAGTAAACGTCTAATGATGACAAAAAAAAGTAAACGTCTAATCTTATTATATAAAGCTTGGTTCTTCAAAGTTACTAATTAACATGATCGCGATATGTGTCAATCAAAAATTTAAGATTGCGACATGTGTCAAAAATATTTTTAAAAAATGTTTTTGTTTAAGATTTAAAAACGTTTTTTGTCATCAATTTAAAAACGTTTTAGAAAAGAATAATTATCATTAGAAAAAAATATTGGTTTACTATTTCTTTTTTAGGATTTTTGAAAAGGAAAATTACTATTTATTCTTTTACTTTTTCTTTTTAGGTTTTTAGAAAAAGAAAATTACTATTACATAATATTATACAGTTATATTTTGTTTAGAACTTTAGAAAACAAATTACTATCAAATAATTATTTTAAGTAATAATACATAATGTGTTAAAAATTGGTATTTTTACAATTCGTTTTAAATATCACTACTATTTTATAAATTGTATTTGTTAATTAATAGGTTTTAGTATCATGTTTATCATCAAATTCTTTAGAAATATTATTTAATAAAATTTTAAAACTCTCCTTGATCTGAATTTAAAAATAAAAATGAAACAAATTATATTTAGGTTAGAATTTAAAAAAGAAAAAACTATTTCAAAATCTTTTTTATTAGGATTTTAGATAAAGAAAGTTATTATCGCATAACTTTAAGTTTTCTAATTAACATGACCATGAGACATAACAATATATAATTTAAGATTGTGAAATGTGTTTAATTTTTTTTTTATCATAAATACATAATTATTATTCAAAAATATTTTATAGTAATTTTCATTTAGAAAAAAAATCTTAAACAAAAAGAAATTGTAAAAAAATATTTGAAAATAATTTTCCTTTTTTCTCAAAAGTGAAAATTTTTCATGTTTTAAAGATAATTATAAGATAATAATAAAAGATATTGTAACTTTAAAATAATATCTTAAACAAAATAAATTATAAAATCCTACAAGTACTTTTCCCAAAATAAAATCCTACAAGAAGAAAAAGTTATTTAATAAAAATCATAAAGAAAACTAATTATAAAAATAAGTAACATTTCTTTAAGAAAAAAAATCCTCAACAAAAGAAAGTTGTAAAATTACCCTATTATTTTCTTATAAATAACTAACTTTACTTTTTAGTAGATAATTGTATGTTATGAAAAACTATAAACCAAAACCAGTTACAAATATTTCACATCTATATTTAGGTTTAAGCTTCATAATATCACTTTCAGAGAACACAATAGTATTTACAAAAAAAAAAAATTACCTGAGTGTTTTTTAAGGGTTAATTTGCTCAATAACTATAATGGGGGGAAATATCAATTTTGTAGTAAGAAGGTAGAGAGAGATAAGAAGGAAAAGGAGGAGAGAGGAAGGGAAATGGTTAGTTAGTGAATTGAATTTTTTTGGGTTATTGACCCAAATTTTCCATTTTTAATTATTTGATGCAATTCAACTTTTTTTTTATTATCCTTACTAACCATTTCTCTTCTTCTCTCCTCCTTTTTATTATTCTTACTAACTATTTCCAATTCAACTTTGATACTATTCAACTTATGTCATAAGTTGTAGTTTTTTCAAAAACTTAAACCAAAACGAATTTGTTCTTATCGACATATAAAGTTGGTTATGCTATTGTAGGTCATGCTACTAAGAAAATTAAATTAAACAAAAAAAGATTTTGCAATGGAACAAGATTACTAATTATTGATGCAAAAATCATAACCGAAAGTTATGTGGGAAAATGGATTTCTCCATGCTACTAAGAAAATTGGTTATGTTGTTGTAGGTCATGCTACTAAAAAAGTAAATCAAAAATGTTATATGACAGTAATTTTCTTTTTTCTAAAATCCTAAGCAAAAATGTAAAAGAGCATTTAATAGTATTTTTTATTGTAAATAAAAAAAAGAGATTTATAAAATATAATATTTTCCTTTTAAAAAATCCTAGAAAAAAAGAAAAATTTAAAAACTTATTTCATAAAATATTAACTTAGTAAAGAAGAAAGTGTATAATGTTGTCACTGACTCGACTTTTTATTTCATTCTAATTCTTATTTCAGGTTGAATTCAATTTAAACTTTTAGATACATTGTTTTCTCTATCCCTAAGTATAAAGTTGATAACAATTCATCTATGCACCATAATTATAAAATACAAATATTAACTTGAACTTATGTGTGAAAATGAATTTTTAATTATTAAATAAATCTTACAGAATATATACAAAAACAATCATAAAACTATAATAAATGATTTATCATTGTATGTTCTTTATTAAATCAAAACATCAAACAAAACCCGTTACAACGCATGGACTCGTATCTAATTCTTAGTAAAAGTCAAGATGTATGGCAGCACTATATTTTCCTATTATCCAATATATTATTTCCTCAATGTCTGTCTATCAATACCAAATTTTCCAATTTGTGATTTTAAATATTTTGTTAATGCTTGAGAATTCCATCTCATGCGTTTTGAATTTCTGTTTTATTCTTCGAAAGTGTGTTACACATCACCTTTTTTTTTGTAAACTTGTTAGACAATGAACATCGCGGGATACTAAGAGGTTTCTAAGAAAAAAAGTAGACGGTGGGCCCCACCACTAAACAAAAAATGGTCACCAAAATTGCGAGCTAAAGACCGATCTTGGTGGGTTTGTTGTACTGTTCGCGGATCCCACTGACACGTAGCGATCCGCGATTGGTAATCTTTTAATTTTTTTTCGAACAAAAAAACAAAAAAAAAAAAATTAAGAAACCCTTAAAGTGGGTTTAGCTATAAACATGCTGTTTCACATCACCCTTCATGTGTAAATATGGCATATACATCATCCTCCATATGTAGCAGGCTCCGGTTTCTTGAACTTACAATTTCCTCTTTTTTACTGAGCTTCCAACTAAAGCTCATTAACTTTAACGCACAATATTGCATCGCACACAAAGTCTATCTGGGAAAAATTATCTCTCTTTCGATAATGTATTGTGGCACACATCATGGTCTAATGAAAAAAGAAGACAAAAAAATCTATCAGCATTTCAGCGAAATCTATACTTTTGAAAGTTTCTTAAGTTCTATGTTGCATTAATACATGCAGCGTGAACGTGTCTGGTGTCTCTGCAGAATCAATGCAATGATCTTGCTGACCAGAAAGTAACAGTGTCCCAACTATTCTATTTCTGATGCAGAAACGATTATATTCTCAACAAGGTCTCAAGGTATGCAAATGGAAAATCAAATCAAGATATTTTTAGGAGCCGTTTGACTGATTGATTGATAAACTATACCCCTTTTTGTCGTTTGGATAACTAGGGTGAATGGATCTATAGGATAAAGCCTGAGAACAGTCAAGAGGAATATGTGAGAGATCAACTGAACAGAGGTGTTGTTCCTGAGAAGATCGATGTACATTGCTTGTCTGCTCTTATCAAACTCTGTTTTAGAGAGTTACCTTGTGGAGTGATCCAATGTCTTTCACCTGAGGAAGTTCTAAACTGCAACACCGAAGAAGAATCTGTTCATCTCATCAAGCAGCTGAAGCCAACTGAGTCTGCTTTGCTCAAATGAGAAGGATATTCACCACCCTACTCATTAAATTCTCAAACTGACTCTGATCCTGACAATGCACAAGACACGGAAGTCAGCTGTGAATCACAAGGCGGATTCAGAGTCCGGAGGAGAAGAAGAAGCACAACAACAACAACAAGAAATGCTCCTTGAGTCAGCTCAAAAATAAGGCTAGATTTTCAACCACCACTATCTCTGAAGACTGGAGCTCCAAATGCTCTCCACTCATATCATTCACAAACAACAAAACAGGCTCAAGCACAAGTGACCAAGATGAAGCTATGACCATCTTATTCAAGTCAGTTTCCATGCGTTCTGAGTAACAATCACATTTGTTTGTAGCTTTCCTTATATATGCTTAATCTGCTCCAGAGAACAAACAAGAATTAAGGAAGAGAACAGGTTGTGTCTGTAAATCAAATCAGAGATTATTTTACATTTTGTTAGTCATTAGAGAATGTTGGTGCTGGAGTCTGATAAGAGTTCAGCCCAACAAGGGCTGAACCTGTCTGCTGACTGTTGTTGTCCTTCTCCATGTTTGTGCTGTGATGTTTGTGTAGCAAAGAAAATCTGATCACTTTCTTCTTAAAACAACATAAGATCATAAAAAAGAGTAAAGAGAAAAAGTTCAATGAATTTAATGTTAATAAATCATAAAATGTCTACATGAATTTCAATGAAGCATAAATTACAAATTGTTATTTGAAGAAATAAAATAAAAATGAAAAAGATGATCCATTTGCAGAGGAAGTTACAGCTTTTGATTTAATTTGAGAGATATGGAGTTATACACAGATGCATCCATTCAAGAATGGTCCAATTCTTGAAATGGGTCGACCCATTAGCCCGACCATTTTTTTTGTTTTTCTTGTCATGAACTTTTGTAGTTGAGGAGTGTTTTTAAAGGAGTTTTAACTACTCTGTTGACCATTGTTGTTGTTGTTGTCTCTCTTAAGCTGGACTTTCAGTTTCTTACCCCCTAAGTGGCGACCATTCATCATGTTAATAGCGTTCTGAGCGGCTGCTTGTGAGTCATAACTAACAAAACCTGCAACCAACACCAACAACCAAAACGAGATGCATTCACTCTCACCTTTTACAATGACCAATCTTTAGTACCAAACACCAAACTAAAAAGAGAGCTTACCGAAACATTTGCTTACACCAGTGGCTTTGTCTACAAACACCTTTGCGCTCAGAACAACACCGTAAGGTTGAAACGCAGCCGCGAGTTCTTGATCCCCATATTCACGAGGTATGTTATAGATAAACAAATTCGCACCTTCTGGACCTGAAGAACCAAAAACAATGTTTCAGGTTTAACAAATGGGAGAGAATATAAGAGTAAAACACTAACCTTCGGTTTGAGTTTGAACCACGGAGCTCAAACCGATTCCTAAAGGTGTTGACCCACCAGGTGATATGGATACAGGAGAGCTACTTAGAGGGCGGGGATTCATAATCCCTCTGGGATAAGCCAATGGATAAGGGAGACCTCTTACAGGAGGGTAACTAGAGCCCATGTAGTTTGCTGGAGGCAAAGGAAAGTTTCTACGGGCCAAGCGAGGTGGCACAGAGTCAGGTGAAGTTCTTTGCAACGCGTTGCTGGGCAATGGAGCTTGGTTCTGAATTGGTGGTAGCATGTAACCATAAGTTCCAGGAGCCTGCTGTGGAAATGAAAAAGGAGTTTGAATGAAACAGTTGTTATATGTTGAAATAGAGCAACACTAAGCTTTGCTTACATGGTAACCATATCCATTATATGGTGGAGCATAACTCATAGGTAATGCTCCAAACAAAGAGGGGTTTGTTGGGTCAGCGTTAGCTAATCTAGCGATGTGAGATTGAGCCTTTTGAAGTCTTCTTGTGTGTCTCTCCCTTTCTGTGTCTGCCCATTTGACAACTAAAGGAACAGTTGAACCCTAAGAAGAAAGCAAACAACAAGAAAAAACGTGATGAAACTGTCACACACTACACAGGATGAAAAGGTAATAGTTTACAAAAAAATAGCAACAGCAAATAATCACCTCCATTTTGTGTTTTCCATTGATGGCTTCCATGGCAGAAACAGCTTGTTCTTTTGTCTCATACTTGAGAAAAGCACAGCCTAACAAGAAAAACCGCTAAAAAGTGATCAAAACAACGGACAAAAAAAACCAAAAGAAGAAGACAGAACACAGAGAATGGGTTTAAAACCTTTGCTTGTTTGTTGAGCACCTCTTAGAATCTGTAGATCCTTTATGGTGCCGTACTTGGAGAATAAAGATAGAAGTTCAGCTTCAGATACATTCTTTGGAAGCATACCAACAAAAAGCTTGTGCTCTGGATTGGTAGAGCAAAAGAGTAAATAAACAAAGAATCACATAGAAGCAGCTGAAACAACAGATGATATCATTTACCTAGCCTTTCCAGCTCGCCATCTGCATACTTTACTTGCAATAGACTGGCTGCCTGAACAAACATTAGAAACAAAAACAAAGCAAGTTAGAGAAGCAAGATAAGCTTTGATTATCATATCAAAGTTTACTGACAAAGCCCACAGAAAAACTGAACTAACAAATGTCAAAGATTGGCAAACAAACACAAAGATTGATCTGGATAAATCAAATTCACAATGTTGCATTTATTATGACAAGAAATATACAGTTTCTCATAAGAACAAGGACAAAACTAATAGTCTGTTTAGATTAAGAGCGAAAAAAAAAACTGTTCTTAATGTTTCAAGGGACCCCATAAATCTCATATCTAGCAATTTACTACAAATATCCAATTGGTTCCAGTTTCTTGGGGTTGAAGACACCATTTCAGACCAATGTCACAAGATTCCGACAAAGCTGACACTTAGATACGGTTCTGATTCGGGAAGCATCCTAGATACAGAAAGGGAACGCTTCGTTGGAAGCATGTATACAAATCAAAACTTGCCTATTCTGGAAATTAAACAGAAACCCAAAACCAAGTACAATAGTAAAATTAAAAACAATTCTCGAGACTCTAAAACCTGACTCTGAATAACTGTAAAATTCAATTATTTATAGCATCATCATAAATCAAATTCAAGAACTTGAACAAAAATAAATTCCCAGAAAAAGATTCAGAAATATATAATAATAAAAAAACATACACCAGGTAATGTCTTCTTGTTATGGCAAGCATTGACCAGCTTATCTGCTTCCTCTCTCGATGGACATATTACAAAACAACATCCTAAAATCACGAGGATGAACGCAAAACAAAGATTAGGGTTTCGAAATAATTCAAATAAATCTCGACGAATCACATTGAAAGAGAAACAGAGAGGATGATAAATAAAACCTCGAGAGGCGCGTGTGATCTTGTCCTTGATGATGTTAACCTCGTCGACGACAGCGAACTCTTGAAACAATGTAAGGAGCTGAGATTCCGACATGTGTTTCGGTATTTGTCCGACGAAAACCTTAACGCTCTCTTCTTCTTCTCCTCCTCCTCCTTCATTCTTCTCCCTATTTTCTTCCGCCATTGTTGTCTCCGTCTTCTCCTTCTTCTCTCTCTCTATTGACAAAATGGTCCTCTCTCTCTCCTGTCGTCTTCTCCTCCTTTCTCTCTCTGCAATTTTTTTTTGTTTCTAAGAAATTATTTATTTAGAATCAATTATGAAGGAGAGGAAGAAAATGGTGGAATTTTGAAAAGCTGGAATTAAACTAAAAAATGCTGACAACCAAATATAAACCCTTTCTGTTACTAATTATTTACAATGTTTGCCATTGACAGCTGTACAAACGGGAAGACGAAGCTTTATGATGCGAGGAAAACACTTGGGATTGTTTTGTCTTATTATGAGAATGCATCACCAAATTACTATTTTGCCCTGCCCGTTACCCGCGTTGTAAGGTTGTTTTTTCTGTTTCTCTCTCCTTTATCATTTCGAAATAGATAACTGTAGTCATTTTTTTTTTGTTTGGCAACTTACGGCTTGACTGATTTCCCCGCTACCACCCGCAAACGCAGTTTTTGCGGTTAATAGCAGTTGATAGCGTTTCAAAACAATCATACAGACCGCTATAAATTGCTCCAAACCGTTCCGAATCTCTTAAAATCAAAAGCTGGTTCCAGTTAGCGTTTGCGGTTACAGGCGGTTGCGGTTGGATACAAAAATATAAAATTATTTTTTCTAAATATTTTAAAACTAAAATTAAAAATAAAAATAAAAAAATGGAAATATTATAAATAAAAATATATACACAATTTATATATTAATTTAAATTCACAAACAGTGTCATAATTTGTTTTATAAAAACTTTAAACTATCTATTCATGATTAGAATTTTTTGAAACTTAATATATATATATATATATACATTTATAAAGATATACACATATATAAAACGAAACAAAATATTCTTTAAAAGTTTTAATATAAATCTTCAAAAATATATTTTAAAATTATAATTTTCAACTATTTAAAAAATTAAATAAATAAACATAATATTATTAATCATATTATATTAATAATTATAATATTTTATCACAAAAGTATGTTTTTTATATTTTTATAATGTTATAATATATTTATATTGGTAATTTATTATTAAACCGCTGCAATATCTCATAATCAACCAGTCATAAACATTCCGCAAACGCAACAATTTTCAAACGTTACGTCAGTCACACAAAACGCAACATAACGCTTGAAACCGCAACCACCCGCATCCGTAAACTCCTGCAGCCGCAACCGCAACCGCTGCGTTTGAACCAGTCGGGCCCTTAATTGTAGTCAAACTTGTTTACTTCTTTCTGGACATCAACTTGTATTGTTTTTTTCTTTTTGAAAAACATCAACTTATATTGTTTATGTTAAAAATGGAGGGGGAAGCTGTCAGTTTTATAAACTACTGTATAATTTTTATAAGGTTGAGATTTCAAAACTCTAATTGAATACGATAATTAAATATAAAACAAGTAGTTGTCATCATTTATGTTACTGAATATTATTTCAATATCTTGCTTCAGATAACTGTAAAAATTAGATTGACTATTAAATCCAGTCTATAATCTCTGAACAAAAACGAAAACCTATCAAATCACTTTTAAATTGTCAAAAAGATCAATATATAACGAAATGTGTGCATGATCTCACCCAACATCTTCATAGTTTTACAGTAATATGCATAGACTGAAAAAAAAAACATTTTCATAATCAATTTTTGACATATAAAATCAGAGTTTTTTCTGGTGTAATATAAGATCAGAGTTATCAACACATTTTACTATTTTATGTAAAACACATACAAAAAAAATAAAATTGGTTGATTTAAATCTTGTGTCAATGTTAGTTTTATTGAAAACCTTATCTATGTTTTCTAATGTTTAGCAAAAATTTTGTTGTGCTAATTAACCAAAAACCAAAAATCGAAAACCAAACTGAAACCTAAACCCAAATTGACAAAACCAAAACTTAAATCCAACCGATGTTTAGAATGGTCTTATATTTATATAACCAAAAATCAAAACAATCAATAACCAAATGGATACCTGAATATTTAAAACATATGTTATATCTTTAAACAACCAAATGGATATCCGAGTATCTAAAACATATGTTATCTTTTAAACAACCAAATATCTTAAAAATATTATTTCTATATTGAATTATCCAAAAAACCTGAATTACCCGTAATAATTTATCGAAAGATATAAATTATATGAATTATCCAATATTATATACAACAACCCGGATAACACTATTTACTAGTATTATCCAAAATTACTTGGAAAAAATGAAATGAAATTGAATTTTTGGAAAATTTATTAGCTGATTAATAATTTTGTTACTCAATCTAAAATCAAAATAACAAACTCGATTTTTAGAAATATCTGAACAAAATTTCTATAATCAAAAATTGAAATACAAAAAAAAATCCGAACTAAAACCGAATAAAAACTGAATTGGGAACTGGATGTCCATGCTTAACCAAGATAAATGGTACGCTAATTGAAGCTGATAATCAGCAACTTTGCACCCACAAATTTCCACATTTGCAGCTGTATCCTCTAAACGAATCCACCCGTAAAGACTTGGCTAGTTAAATCTTAATTATTATAGTTAAGAGTCCCTTTTTAAAAGGGAAAGACAGATCACTTTTTTTGTGTGCACAGACAGATCACTTTAAAAACATTCTTTATTATAAATGGATAAACGCGAAAAGAGTTTTGACCGTAGCTCTCAAGGAAGGAGGATCACAACTGAAACATCAATGTCTAAGGGCAAAATGGTCAGATCAAAATAGACAGAATGGCAAAACCGTGATTAAATCGTAAACTGAGGGACAAAACATATGCATGACAGACTGTCCCGCCAACGCGACCAGAAAACAAAAGACTCGAGCAGCTCCAACTTGCTCCTTTCTCCACGCCACAAAATTAAAGTTCTCTTCTATTTCTATCAAATAGACCCCTGAATTCTTTCGTCTTTGACAGAACAGCCCAACAAGTTCTTAACGTGCATGTTTGCCTCATTGTCGACAACCAACTTCCACCATGACAAATCTAATAATTATTGTTTTGTTTGGATAATTAGTTGTAATCAATTATAAAAAATTGTATTCTTCGTGATAGAGACACACACTTTTGTAATATATAAGTGATTTCTACATAACCACTACGCATATATTTTTATTTGGATAAATATCATATCAATTCAATACCTATCCAATCTGATGAAGAAGACAATAAGAATTTAAACAACAAAAAGTACTTAACCTTTTCTTTATGACAAAAGTCGATTCTAAGCCTTCCAATGGTGGAAAAGATTGTGATTCCGCAAAATTGGACGGTTGATAAATATAAACAAACCTAAGACATTAACAAATAAATAATGAATAAAAAATTTGTTTCTCACGTACACTTAATTTTTTTTTTCCTTCAAAATTGGAGTAAAACTTAGCTGGAACCGGACAGCCTCCAGTGGCTACATTGTGTGAAGTCCAGCGAGTGATCTTAGCTTCTTGCAGAGTATGAACATGATCATCGTTTGTGGCCCCAGCCGTGCAAAAATCGGAAGCCTCTGGAAAACAAGAAACGTATTTTTATGAAACGTATTTTTATGAAGTAATTGTTTCTATATATACTCAAGAAATTGGTATATTTTTGTCTAACCCTTTGTAAAGGGCCATAGGTCCTTCTTTCCGAACAACCTGAAGGATGATACAAAAACATGCAACATTAATGTTCAGTGCAAGCAAATCCCAGTGAAAATATATACTACAAATGTACTTACATTACCTTGTAACCACAGTGAAACCCGTTTCTGTAGATTCTCGAACTTTCAGAATCTTGCTGCAGCATCAAGCGGGTTTTAATCATGTCCAGGGCGCAGTTATCAGCGTGCTTACTACACCTGCAACCACACTTGAGCTTCATTCTTCAAGTGCTAAAGTAAGTTAGTTTCTGCACATCTATCTTATTTTGTTGTCCGGATGTAACAATGGAATGGTTGTTAAAATTTTACCATAAATGAAAAAAAATAAAAATAAAAAAAGAAGATGAAACCATTCTTCCAAAGATGTTTGTTTAACCAGAATCTGTAATCACAAGTAACTTTTGGGTGCTGGGATGTTAGAAAGCAGCAACCTTCTTTTGAATCAATTGTAGTCTAGTCTTAGAATATGACCCGCTTCGTTTCATCGTATGTTGCAAGCTGTGAGGCAGTTAGTGCTGTAGCTCTAACCATGGCAGGACCAACTCCTTTCCATAAATCTCCTGTTTAACCCTAAGTTGAATGTGGGAACCGAAATTCACACCGTCAATTTCCGATAAATGATTTGTGGAGGAAAATCGAGTTAACCCGATCTTCCTTGAAGGTCCCGGATATCTGCTGGGCCACACACGATACAATCAATGGAGATAAAAAGTTGTAAAAATGAAAATCGTAAAATAGAGCGAAAGGAGATCTTATTTCTGAATTCGCGTTTGAGCGTGAACAACGGGTAAAGAAATAAGCTACAAGAGCTGTCGAAAGGTCCGCTAGTCCGGCCGCCTAGATCTAACCTAGTTGAGTCGCAGCTCGCTAGTGAAAACAGAAAAGAATGCTAAAACGCTCTAAGTGCTAAGTGCTCTGGAAGTTTGGTGATGATTTGCTCCTCGCCCAAAGCTCTCCTTATATACTCCTCTTAAGATGGTCTATCTTCTTGCGGGCTGAATCGGGCTTTTTCCATTTTCGTCCATCTTCGTGTTTATCGGGAAACTTGACATTTATCTTCGGAAAACTTGACACTGATCTTCTGGAAACTTGACATTTATCTCTTATGTGAGGATAAGGATAAACCGTTATAGTTATCCTTCCTTTTCGGAAAATCGTAAGTGGGCCGTTTTGGCCACGTCGGGCCGTTTAGACGTTTTTACGGTTTTTCGAAAGAATAGTCTTTGAAGGTTTCGACATTTCCGAAGGAATCCCAATTCCTCGTATAGTCGAGATGTTTGGTGTTTAGAATAACCGTGATCGTACCAAACTCACGAAAATTGATCCAAACAAGCTAAGATGGGATCAGACCGAGCATGATGGGACCGAGACCAGGACGAGGGCCGTCGACCGGCGCCAGGCCGGGGTGCCGCCGGCGCCAGGCCGGCTTGCGGAACGCGTGCCGCCGGTGCCAGGCCGGGGTGCCACCGGCGCCAGGCCGGCCCGCGTGACGCGTGCCGCCGGCGCCAGGCCGGGGTGCCACCGGCGCCAGGCCGGCCCGCGTGACGCGTGCCGCCGGCGCAAGGCCAGCCCGCGTGACGCGTGCCGCCGGCGCCAGGCCGGGGTGCCGCCGGTGCCAGGCCGGCCCGCGTGACGCGTGCCGCCGGCGCCAGGCCAGCCCGCGTGACGCGTGCCGCCGGCGCCAGGCCGGCCCGCGTGACGCATGCCGCCGGCGCCAGGCCGGCTCGCGTGACGCTTGCTGCCGGCGCCAGGCCGTCTTGCCGTCCGTGGGTTTTCCGTTGTTTGATCTTTCCCCTGTTAGTCGTTCGTGCGGGAAATCTTTGAATTTGGAAGGATCTTTAGCCGTAGATTTCGAGATAACCGTTTTCAAAGGTTTGAGTAATGTGGCTTTGAACTTTAGACGTTTAAAATATGAACTTTTAAACAATCGAGAAGGCTTTGCGGAAGAATCATTGTAGTTTGCGGATAATCCGGACATGGGTTTAAGGGGCCAAGATGCTGCCGTTGCCCGAGATCACGAGACGATTGCATAGATGGGAACCAGGACCCTTGCCGCCGGTGCCAGACGGGACAGGGCAAGCCTGCCGCCTGTGCCGTGTCCTGCGTCCACCGGTGCCTGCTTGCCTTTGTTGATCCCCGGGGCTCACTGTCTGTTCATGCCTTCTTGTGAGTTCATCGAGTGACGACCCGTTTCTTGGTTTTGATCGTCACTGGGTTTTTCTTTTGAGGACTTTTGGGTGACGATTTCGTCGTTGACCGATTTTGACCCCAACAGTTAGCCCCCCAGCTAGCTAGGAACCGTAGTGCCTTTCGGGTCCTGGCTTGCGGTATAACCGTATGGGAAGGTGTAGAGACGTAATCGTTTACCGAAAGTCGGGGTAAATAGTGACTTTACCTCTTTTATAAGGAGGGAGTAAGAAATCTCATTCATTCTTACTTCACCATAAAAAATTCATCTCTCTCAAGAATCCTTTCTCTCTCTTTTAAGAATAATGTCTTCAAGATCCTCAAAGAGAAATTCTTCTTCCCATTCATCCTCGGGTGACTCTCCTGCCCATGTGACGGTGAAGCAAGAGGAGTTAGTCGAGGAGGGAATGCGTATTACCAAGCCCTTGTGGGTTCGACCCCATCACTGCCAGATATCCCTGTTCCGAAGAGACCTTTGAGGCAGCCTGGTGCTCCCTTTACGCCGAGCCTGGTTTCGCGTAAATATCTCAAGACTCTTCAAGATTTTTACCATATTCCTGATGGAGTCAAATTCCGGATTCCCGTCGGTAACGAGAGTGCGAGGAATCCTCCGGAAGGTTTCTTTACATGTTACGAGGCTTTCCTTACGTACTGGCGCATGTGGTTCCCGATCCCCGGCACCATTGTTCGTGCGCTTCGTCACTTCGAACTCTCGATCAGCCAGCTCAGCGTTCCTGCCTTAGAGAGTTGGCTTGGCGTACTGATCTCAAGTTATGAGCTCGGGATCGATCTCAGTCCTGGTGATTTCGAAGGCCTTTGGAGCACTCGGCCGACGGGGAGCGACGGTTACTACTCCATGCTGCCCAAGAAGGATATGGCCATAATTCAGGGGACTACTTCGAACCCTAAGTCGTGGCAGGAACGTTTCTTCTTTGTCCGAATAGATGGTGATTCTGTCGAGGAGAGCTGCCTCCATCTATTTCCGCATGCATGGAACTTCAACCGAGGTAATACGATGAAAACTCGTTTTCTTATTTTGTTATTTCGGAAGTGCGAGTTTTTAATGAAAAAGTTTCGCTTTGTAGAGAACGGGGCTGTTGCGCATTTGCATGGCGATCTTTTCGTCAAGAGGAATCTCCTTCGTCAAAGGCCGTTCTTCTGGAAGTCCTTCACTCTTGAACGAATTCGAGACGCAGTAAGGCTTTACCGGTCCCGAGACTCTGTCCCGACATATGATGCCGAACCGGTTATCGAAGCCCCGAATCGGAGGTGTAAACAGATATCCCGTAAAGGGAAGGAAATCGATGGTGGGGAAGGTTCGGAAGATCCTTCACCGTTGGGGGAAAACCCTAGTTTTGTTCCAACGGAAAAAGGTGGAGCCAGTGATTTTTCCACTTCCCAGCAATTTCTTTGACGGCCTTCCTCCGGAGTTTGTTACTGACGAGTCGCTGGAGGAAGAGAAGAGGCAATGGGTTTTTCCCGAGGGTTCCCAGCGGATCAATGAGGTTTTGTTCTTTGAACTTCTTAACCGTATTCTTGATTCCGCATATATGTATATTTATTGATCTTGAATTTATGCAGGGACTAAGAGTGTTTGGCAATGCGCTCGACTCAAGTTTCCGCAAGGCTAGGATTGCTAACTTCAAGACCAAGGAAGCTGAGCGAGAGCTCTTCCGATTCCGTCAAGAGGTTAAGGCGCAGAACGAAAAGCAAGCTGAGCTTCATGCTCGAGCTCTTGTTCGGGCGGAAAGGAGAGGAAGGAAGATGGTCGCAGCGGAGGTGGCGAGACGGGCGGAATCGTTCGCTGCCGAGTTTCAATGTTTTAAAGAAGCTCAGGAGTTTGTTGGCGATTTCCGCGAGTGCCGGGGCTCGGTCGTAAACCTTTACAAGTCTCAGAACCCGGATTTCTCTTTTGATTCCGAGATCGCTGAGATGAAGGACTTTATGGCCGAGTGTGCTCATGCTGAGTCCTTGGTTCCTCCAGTCGAGGAAAGAGTCCGGAGACTATGGGAACCTATCGAGGTTTCCGAGGATACGGTGGAGGCCGGAGCCGATGAGAATGCCGAGGGTGGTGGGAATGCTCAAGGTGTGAATGAGGAAGTGGACCAGCCTGCAAGTTCATTCGGGATTTCTGCATCTGGATTTCTCGATGTTGACTTCCTTTTGTGAATCGAATGTTTTGGCCGTGTGTGGCCGTTTTTAGGAGTTTTATTCTGCGACCGTCGGAGGTTGCATCTTTATGTTTTGGGACTGGTCGTTGGTGGCTTAGAATCCCGCCGTCTTTTGCGGACTTTATAAATATGAAAATTTACGAAATTTCGTCTTTTGCTTTGATTTATACTTTCGTCAAGTGTAGAGGAAAGAATGCGAGTAGTCACTTCGTATCCTAACTCTTTTTTGTCGCTTGGTCCGTATGCTACTTTCTAGCGAGCGTTTTAGGTGTAAGCGATAAGACATGTTTTGGGATCTCGTATACGATACTATGTCTGTGAGATGTCAAGATCCAGCAAGACTGGGTTTAGGGCAAGACCTAGGCTTACTCTCAGCTTTAAGGCTGTGCGATGACTGATCGGCTTTCGTTTTGCCTGTTAGTGATTTCTTCCTGATTCTTTTCGTTTAAAGTCCGCGACTAGTCGCCGGCTTATATGACTAGTGTTAAAAGAATCGAGCTATCTTCGGAGTTTATCCGAGACACTAAACCAAAATTTTGGGTTTCTTGTATAGCGCGCTATGATATCCTTGTCGGATGTAAGAGGATCTAGTAGGTCTGACAACGAGTTTGTATTTGAGTGAAACGTTTCTGAGTGCGTCCGTCGGGGCCAATCGACGGGCATAAGTTGTTTTTTAAGTCGCAGGTGGACTGTTTTAGCGGATGATACGAGTTTTGTTATCTTTTTCAGAAGTTGCGACGTCTCGCGTTTCTTTCGAAGATATGATTTTCGTTTTTCCGTAGTGTTTACGCGTTTTCTAAATTAAGTGAGCGTAAGAAATAGATAAAAAGAATTTTATTTGAAAAATTTCGAAAATTTTTTGAGTACATGTGCGAATATTTCGGGTTTTTTGTGGGAGTATAGGAGTATACGTACCCCCCCCCCCTCCCCCCCTTTTTGGTTAGGAGGATAGCTGAACTCGCCGGGTTTCGACGAGCTGCCTACGTACCTCTTCCGAGGATCAAGCCATCTCGTAGTTCTGATAGTTGCCGCATACGTTTTTACTCCCTGTGCGTTGCCGTTTTGATCGTGCTGGTCGGATCGACGGTTTGTGCGGGGGTCGAGCTGTCTGCTTTTATGGCGGTGGACTCAGAGGCTTTGTCGCTGTCTTGAATCGTTGCCTGTTTGGATGATTCTGGATCATCTTTTTTCGAGTCTTCAGGAATGTTGAGTGATTCCTTTGCTCGTTTTGGGTTGGCCGCTGGGGCGTTCCGATCTTTTCGCAGTTTGAACTCGGCTAGGTAACAGAGTCTCGATTGTTTCTGACTACCCCAGATGGCTGCGATTCCGGTGGGAGTCGGAAATTTGATGCCGTGGTGATATGTGGATGGTACTGCCTTCATGGAGTTAATCCAAGGGGTTCCCATGATGGCGTTGTAGATGGCCGGGTTGTCGACTACTGCGAACTCGACGATTTTTGTGACTTCTTTCGCCATGACCGGGAGCTTGATTCTCCCGAGGGTCATGGAAGTGACGCCCGAAAACCCAGTCAAAGGTTTTGGCTCAGGGACGACTTCTCCAAGTGGGATCTTCATCCTGTAGAGGTGTCGCGGAAGATAACGTTGACCGTACTTCCTGTATCGACGAGGATGCGGCCGACCTCGAGATCCTGGATTACCAGGTCGATAACCAAAGGATCGCAATGAGGCTTGTCGATTCCGACAGTTTCCTGTTCCTCGAAAGTGATCGCGTGGTTAGGAATATCGCTATCCGGAAACCAGTTGGAACTTGTCTCGGCTTTTCGCCCGTAGGCTTTTATCGATGAGACTGAGTCTTGGTAGAACTGTGATCCTCCGATGATCATGTTTACCCTCTGGCGACTGTTGTTGTTCCCTTGGTCGTCCTGTCTCCTTCCACGTTTTTCACCTGATTGATTTTCGGTCGCGCGGTCCTCGGAGACAGTTTTGTCGGTCTTTGGGCGGTCGGAGTCCAGGAGCAAGTCCTTTATACTCTTGACCTTTGATAGTTCGCCGGTGAGGAGATTTGCGGCGAGCCGGGCGCCGAGAACCTTGCAGTTCGCAATGGAGTGACCTCTGGTTTCGTGGAACTCGCAGTAGGAATTATCCTTGTACTGGTTCCTGGTCCAGGTGTTTCCAGAGGTTTTGCCTTGCTCCGAGTTGGTGGCGTAGTTATGCTCGCCTTGGGCGTCTTCCCCTTCGTGATGGACGTTTTTGTCGTTACGAGAGGGTTTCTTTTTCGAGGACGTTTTCTGTGGTCCGTGCTTCTGTGATAGAAGCTTCATCTCTTCCTCCATGATGATGAAGTCCGTTGCTTTGTGGAGGGTATCCTGGATTGTCCGCGGCTTTTCCAGTAGTATCCACTTTCGGATCTTCGACTTATACCAGAGAGTCTTCCTCAGGGCGTCGATTGCGACATTGTCGCTGATGCCCGTTACTCTGGCCATCACCAGTTTGAACCTTCGCATGAAGTCGCGGAGCGACTCGTCCTCCTTCTGAGCTAGACTCCACAGGTCCACGTCGAACGTTTCTCTGTCCATGAATATGGAGTATTGTTTGAGAAACGCCGAGGCCAGTTGGCGGAAGCTTCCGATGGAGTTCCTTTTGAGCCGGGAGAACCATTCGAGCGCAGCGCCTTTGAGGTGCTCGACGAAGAGAAGACAATGACCCGCGTCTCGTTCGCGTTCTGGGAGTTTGCACCTGCCCATTGCGATCTGGAAGGACTGTAGGTGCGACTTAGGATCCGTCGTACCGTCATAAACCAGGATTTTGATTTTCCCTGGGTCTGAGATGCGTGTTTCCGTGATCCGAGCGGTGAACGATGTTTTCCATGCTTCCTCCAGAAGTATATCGATCTCGGGGGCGGAACTGGTCGCCTGATGGATTTGCGATTTCACCGCTTTCACTTCGGCCACGGTCTTCTTGAGAGATTCGCGGAGATCATGGATCTCGCTATTGCTACCGGCGTTCCTCCGAGTTTGTCGGTGCTGGTCGCGATGGATCCGAGCTTGATCTTCCGCGAGTTCTTCCTGCTCCATCCAGTAGATTTCTTCTTCCTCTTCTGTCATGGGCCTCTCGAAGGATACCGTCTGCCGAGCGGACTGGCTTCGGGTCCTCCTAGGGTGGATGTCAACGTCTTCATCGGAAGGATCCGATTGGTCGCTGATATCCAGATTGATGTGCTCGACGTCGCTTTCCTTGTTTCCCGTAGCCGGGGGTGGAAGGTTCTGCGAGGTTGTTTGCTGTCCTTTCGGAGCCGTTTCCTCGGGAGTGGGCTCTTTCGAGGCATCTTTTTCTCGTGCTTCGGGAGATCCGAAGTCGAGTCTTCTGCCGCGGCGTGCCTTGGTGGATCCGCGCGGCAACTTGCTCCTCGCAGTTAAGGTGTCGACCTGTTTTGCGAGCGAGGTTATTAGCTTGTCCTGTTGTTCCGCCCGTTCTTGGGCGGAGGTAAACAGTTCCTTCATTTGTCTGAGCGCCTCAGTGTTTGCATCAGCAGTGACTGTGGACGTATCTCCAGTTGGAGTCTTCTCAACGTTGGCGTCGACGGGTGTTCCGTCTAGCGTTGGCTGGTCTTTGGTGACGTCAGTTGACATGATCGAGCGTGTGCAGTTGCGAGATAGATAGATCCGTAACCCCCCTCCTTCTAGCGCCAAACTGTGGGAACCGAAATTCACACCGTCAATTTCCGATAAATGATTTGTGGAGGAAAATCGAGTTAACCCGATCTTCCTTGAAGGTCCCGGATATCTGCTGGGCCACACACGATACAATCAATGGAGATAAAAAGTTGTAAAAATGAAAATCGTAAAATAGAGCGAAAGGAGATCTTATTTCTGAATTCGCGTTTGAGCGTGAACAACGGGTAAAGAAATAAGCTACAAGAGCTGTCGAAAGGTCCGCTAGTCCGGCCGCCTAGATCTAACCTAGTTGAGTCGCAGCTCGCTAGTGAAAACAGAAAAGAATGCTAAAACGCTCTAAGTGCTAAGTGCTCTGGAAGTTTGGTGATGATTTGCTCCTCGCCCAAAGCTCTCCTTATATACTCCTCTTAAGACGGTCTATCTTCTTGCGGGCTGAATCGGGCTTTTTCCATTTTCATCCATCTTCGTGTTTATCGGAAAACTTGACATTTATCTTCGGAAAACTTGACATTTATCTTCTGGAAACTTGACATTTATCTCTTATGTGAGGATAAGGATAAACCGTCATAGTTATCCTTCCTTTTCGAAAAATCGTAAGTGGGCCGTTTTGGCCACGTCGGGCCGTTTAGACGTTTTTACGGTTTTTCGAAAGAATAGTCTTTGAAGGTTTCGGCATTTCCGAAGGAATCCCAATTCCTCGTATAGTCGAGATGTTTGGTGTTTAGAATAACCGTGATCGTACAAAACTCACGAAAATTGATCCAAACAAGCTAAGATGGGATCAGACCGAGCATGATGGGACCGAGACCAGGACGAGGGCCGTCGACCGGCGCCAGGCCGGGTGCCGCCGGCGCCAGGCCGGCTTGCGGAACGCGTGCCGCCGGCGCCAGGCCACGTAGATTTCGAGATAACCGTTTTCAAAGGTTTGAGTAATGTGGCTTCGAACTTTAGACGTTTAAAATATGAACTTTTAAACAATCGAGAAGGCTTTGCGGAAGAATCATTGTAGTTTGCGGACAATCCGGACATGGGTTTAAGGGGCCAAGATGCTGCCGTTTCCCGAGATCACGAGACGATTGCATAGATGGGAACCAGGACCCTTGCCGCCGGCGCCAGACGGGACAGGGCAAGCCTGCCACCCATGCCGTGTCCTGCGTCCACCGGTGCCTGCTTGCCTTTGTTGATCCCCGGGGCTCACGGTCCGTTCATGCCTTCTTCTGAGTTCATCGAGTGACGACCCGTTTCTTGGTTTTGATCGTCACTTGGTTTTTCTTTCGAGGACTTTCGGGTGACGATTTCGTCGTTGACCGATTTTGACCGCAACATTGAACTAGTCGGATTAACACATCGATATTTTATAAGTGGGTTTCCAAGAAGACGTTTATTTGATCGGGGATGAGTTCGTACAAGAGTTTAGACGTCACGAATGGTTTAAAAGGCTAAAATTTGGTCGAAACAGTGACCAGAGAAGATAAAACCTAGATCTCGCCGTTCTCTTGTTTTTCTGGATGATTTCGGATGCCTCTTGCTCTCCTCTTCCTCTCTATTTATATCCGGCGCATCTGGGTGTGCCTCGGTCGTAACTTATTTCGGCTGGGCCGGAAAGGCATTGAGGGTGCATCTCGATGGGCCGGACTCTCTTCTCTTCGTTGTTGGGCCGATATCTGATCATTTGGTGAGCCTTGGTTGAAGAGTGCAACTCGTTCTCCAACAGGAAGCCCCCCAAGTCCATTATGAATGAAGTTTTTCCCCAGTTGCTTTCGTGCGGACTGCATGTTTGATCGGTTCGCTGAATGTCTGAGATCAGTCTCGTTTTGTCGTGGTTCTCGCTTTTTTTTACACGTGTTGGCGAATTACCGCTTGTTTGGGATGCATATTACTGCATTAATTGCCCGCGTAATGATTGCGCTGCTTCGTTTACCGTGTTCCTCGTCCTATAAAAGGTAACAGGCAAACTCTCTTAATCGGTTTAGTTTTCTTTCGTTTTATTCTCTTGTCCCTTCTTTGCTGTCGGCGCTCGCAGGTGCTTTATTTTCTGCCGAAATCGCGGAGTGCCAAGAAAGATGTCGATTGTCTTGGAGAAAAAGAAAAGCGTTGTTGATGGTTCGATGAGGTTTTTGTAAAGACAAGGGGATCGCCGAAGATCCGGAAAGTGAAGCAAAAATACAGCGACAGAATCGTCGTGAAACCATAGCGCACCAGCATCGTGAAGACCGGCGGACCTCCTTTAGAGATTTGGATGGGAGACACGGTGGTGCCGCTTCGGCGTCTGGTGGAGATGATGCGGCCGATGGTGCTCTGATATCACTCAAATTACCCTAAGAAGTGACTTTACTCTCTCAAATAAGAGGTTCAGTTGTAGTACTTAGGGATCGAATCCACAGAGAGCTAGTGTACAAATAAGATGCAATCTTAATGACTATGCTAGGTTGAAAATAGTTTAAAGTAAAGTGCAGCTTTGCTGAGTAAGGATAAGATTACTCAGTTGAAAGGATTTGGTTTTGAAGCAGTAAAGAAAAGTAGTTAGATTCAGGGTAAGTATTCATGAATTCAGGATTATAAATACTATAAAGGCTAACAAGTTGCTTGCATGATATGTCAGAGCTCAACACTTATTAAATGAATCCATCAGCTCTCGCATTATTTAGACCATCTATTACTTAGATGCTAAATGGTGTTGCGGTCGGCTACTCTGCCGATGGTATCGATCGATGGTTCGACAGGAATATCGACCGATACACCTCTAGCTACGTCGATCGATTACTCTATAGGAGTATCGATCGATACGGCTCTAAGCAAGCTTTATGCGCGAGTTGATATAGTGCTCACCATGATCTCAGACCAGCTTTCGCATATCTCAAAAGGGTCATAGCATGTTTAGGATGTTGTCAGGTATTGCATGTAATAAACAATGCAATCCAAGTTCATGTTCTAGGTAGCTAAGCTAGAAAGAGCATTAGTGAACAATCCTAACAATAAATATCACAACTATAGCAATTATAGGTTGGGGCTAATCCCTCATATCCTATTTAAACCCTAAATCTAACAAATGAATCTACTCAGATATGGCTAAGTAGTTCATAACAACAAGGTAATAATAGAAGTTCATAGACCTATTAGAGGGTGAACACTTAGGTTCCAATCACAAATATCTTTGGATCTCTCATCTAGGTCTAGAATTCTATAACCTTTGTTAACAAATAAAGAACTAAAAGAAATAAGTAGATATAGAAGAAACTTGAATAAAACTTGTATTGTGTATATTGTGTAAAAAAGCTTGTCTCAAACTTATAAAAACTTAGGCATATAAATATATGAGTTCATTAGGTTAAAAAAAACTCGTCAGGGGCATTCTTGTAAAATGTGATATCTTGGGCTTCAAGTTCGGCCAGGTCCAACTTGTCTTTCTGCCGCCTCAGTATTGATCGATAGTACAGGGTGTACATCGATCGATTATAGTCTCGACCTCTGGTCTTGATCAGGGGTGAACTCTTCTTTAAGCTCCAAAAAGGCACCCAAAACATCACTTTTCTCCAAAATGCTTCTGAACCTGAAAACATACCTAATAGACTCCAAAACATAGATAATAGTAGTAAAAACACTCATATACCAGAGGTAAAAATGGGTAAAATCCATGGTATATCAACTCCCCCAGACTTAACCTTTTACTTGTCCTCAAGCAAACACACAGGCAGTCTTTATGAAAGAGGTTTTGAAAAGCAGGGACTAAATCAAATTCAAACTTAGAATCATAACCTCTACTTTGTTGCAAACCACATCTAAGAGTCTGTCATTCACATAAGCACATTATGCAATATCCTAATTAAACAACCTTGATCATCTAGCCAACAACTTAGCAATCATGTCTGACTAACCCCTCTACTGATTTCATTTCTGTACATAAAAAATAAAAGTGCAGGCTTTACCTTGGGAGTATCGATCACATGATACAAGGTTGCTCAAACAAGTATCTGGACCTGTAGGTAAAAATTAGTTCCTATCCTCTCTCTATACTATTTCTCTCCTAGTCAAGTCTGCTTCATTTTCAAGACATTGACCAAGATTGGACAGGCTTCCATGAATCAAGCCTTAATGGTTGCAGCCACCAAGTCCTGTTCACTTCTTTTTGACCTATATCCTAGGATTCATTGCGAAGCAAGTCTTGAAGGGGGTAACCACCAAGCCCTGTTCGAACCCTTTACCTATATAATTCTTATGAATCAAGTCTTGAGGGGGGTAACCGCCAAGCCCTGTTCGAATTCCTTCCTAGTTAATGACTAACTAATCCTAGAACATAAATTTAAGATAATTTTCGATTTTTTTTTTTAACTTAAATAAGAAACTTATGAAAATTAAATCTAATTTCGAAAATGAAAGAGAGAGGGTGATAAAACTATATACACAAGGCTTTTACCTTCCAGACTTGTTTGAAGCATCCGATCCCATGTATACCAAGCCCCAAGACAAGCAAAGAATTGTCAGGTTAGGTTGGAAATCAGCTTTGGTTCCTCCAGACAATCAATGAAAGTTTTGTCATAGCTGACAGGTGATCAACTTTAGCATCTATAGTACATTCTGCATCAATAAATCTAAGAATGGTGCCTAAAAGATTGGTTAGATAAAAAGTGAAATTATCATTATCCCTTTCTTGACTCAATAAAAACCATTTTGAAAACATTTTTGGATGAAATCAAAAGGTAAACAGCATCAGTAATCATCCCCCCAGACTTAAATCACACACTGTCCCCAGTGTATAACCAGTCCAGTGAAGACATAGGCAATAATAAAGTACACTGATATCAAAAAAAATTTAGAACGATATACCTGACCGCGATGCGTATCGATCAATATTGAGTCGCATTCGTCGATCGCTTCAGTTTGGTTCATGTCGATCGATTTCGACTGTGTCATGTAGGTCGATTTCAATGGCAATCGTCTAGTTGTAACTGCAAAGAAAAACAAATACGAAAAATAAAATCCTAAAGATAAAATAAAATGAAAAACTACCTAACAGTGGGTTGCCTCCCACTCAGCGCTTTGATTATAGTCATCTAGCTTGACTTTGGATGGAATGAGATACTGAGATGAAGTCCAGGTACTTGTTGAGAAACAAGTATCCTCTGTATCTTTCTTCTCACCGAACCATGCGTCAAATAGACTTCTTGTGGCTTCATATTCTCTGGTTCGTTTCTTCTTTATCTCAATCAACTCATCAGTGATCCTTTGAATATGACATTCAATGCTGAACTCGTGCCATCCTAATTTCCTGTAGGCATGTTCTGAAAGATCACTGAGCTCCGCTTGCATTGAATCAAGGCGTTGGATCATTTTGTCGTGGATGGAGCTGGTATCGATCGATTCCTTTGTTGAAATGTTGGTCGATGGCTGTTGAAGTCCATCGATCGATGCGCTGGGCCTTTTGTCGATCGATTCTAAAGGTGCAGGTCTGCTCGCAAGCTGCCTCTGAATGGCTTTAATTTCTTTCTGCATCCCTTCTATGCTAGATTCCATGCTTCCAACCTCGTTAACAAGCGGGAAATATGTTTGGTCTAGACGTCTATCTTGTGAATCGTCCACGCTTGTTATTGCTGTGTAGACTTCATCAGCTAATTTATCCAAATCGGCTCTGGTACAGATCTCTGAAGTCTGTATATCGATCGATGCAATAGGTTCTTCATCGGTCGATTTTTGCTTCTGCAGATTCTGGTGAAGCTTCTCTGCAAAGAGCTTCATCTGGCCGTCGATTTCAGTCAATCACGTATCGATCGATGTGAGGTTGAGCTCGTCGATCGATGCAATCGATGCAGCCTGATAATCAAGTTGACGCTGGAACTTCTCAGCCTCCTGCTGCATAGTATCTATTCGTAGTGCGAGTTCCTCCACTTCTTTGTCTACTAAGAAGTGTATATCAGCAATTTTCCTCTCAACTGCTTTCAGACGAGTCAATCCTCCAAAAGGATTGCAAGGTGCAGCGGGGTTCATATCTGCATGTGCTTCATTGATAAGACGGATAGATCTCTTTATCTCTTCTGTGCAGATGCTTAGATCCCCTAGGTTGTGAAAGATACGTTCACAGGTTGTGGTTTGTTTGCTGCTGAGACGAGCTTCTGCTTTCTTCAATTCTTTCCAGATATCTCCAAGAGACTCATCAACCTCATGTTTTGAGTAAGTGGTTGATGGTGTGGGTTCCGTATCGATCGTTGTGGATGTTACTCCGTCGATCGATATTAATATTTTCTGGCTATGGTTCTGTGCGTTGTGAAGATCTTCAAGTTCCAGCTCAAGGCGTTGAACCTTCTTGAGTAATCCCTGGTATGCACTGAACATCCAGTTCATTTCACTGCGAAGCTTGTCTGTGGCCTCTTCTAAACTCTTTTCCATGGAGAGCTTTTCCCATTTGCGTTCTCTAAGTAAACCGGTGAACATCTCGTTGATCTCGTCTTTGGTGTAGGTTTCTTGCACCAATTCTCTTCTTGTAAATGAACTAGCGTGCTCTGGTAGACAGATGTAGGAGCGCTCGTCCATTGAAGTTCTTTGGAGCAGTTTCTTGATGTCGTCTTTAGAAATACTGATGACGTCACCATCTATTCCTCTAGCAAAGCAATTCTCGTCTCTGTAGACCCCATACTCATCTCTCTGCTCCCTAAAGAATTTTTGAACTCCATATCGAAAGGCTCTCATCTCTCTCGGGACACTTATCGATCGATGCAACACACTCCGTATCGATCGATTTCTGTTGAAGATATGGATCCTTCCTGTTGAGATGGTTATCCTCAGCTTCCTTTGGCTCGGTTGTTGTGTCTGCCTCCTGGTGCTGATAATGGTGGTCTGGTCCGTAGCATTGTTGCTGGAATAGGTTTTGGGATCCATTGGCTAACTGTAGGACGTCTGCAATGTCTTCTCTGGATATGTTGAGTGTTCGTCCATCCATTGAGCGTGCAAAGCCTTGTGAATCCCTGAAAATACCAAAATCATCCGGGATTAGATTACCGAAATTAAGTACATTTGAATTTGTTACCTGGGATGGTTGGGTGTATGTATCGGTCAATGGCACAGGTTCTGAATCGGTCGATGGTTGTTCAGGCCTATCGGTCGATTGTACTGGTGCCATGTCGATCGATGAGACTGCTTCGGGTTGGGTGATGTATGTTGGTGTGGCAGTCTCGACCGCAAAGCTCTCGTACTGGTAGTCGCTTGCCCAGCTCCCAATTGAGTAGTCTCCGTCTCGCGTGTTGTTGACTGTGTTGTCGAATGATGTGAGGCAAGTAGTATCGATTGATGGGGATGTGGTCCTGTCGATCGATGTCGTGATTCTGAGGTTGTGGTGGAGAAGTCGATCTTCATCTTCTGGAAGGTTGTGACACTCTATAGCTCCCTCCTCCTCGTAATCATCAGTATACTCCTCAATTGAGTAGTATTTGCAGCATGTGGTGGGATGTAGTAGTCGTTCTCCCACGTGTTTATTTCGAAATCACCTTCTGGAAACTCCTCCTCGATCTCATTGAATAGTGAATCGATCGATGACCATGTGTGGCTGTCGATCGATCTCGGTTCACCAGAGATGATCGATGAGACAATGCTACTATCGATCGATTCTGCGGTCTCTGTCTCGTATTCGCCTTGTGAGTCATATTCATCTCCACAATAGCAAACAGCTACAAGGTCTGAGCCGTCTTGGATCTTCTTAGGGACCTTGATGACTCGTACTGGATCATAGTAGACCGTAGGGTTGATCAGGGTTAGGCACAGTGTGTTTGTCTGAAGGTTGCAGACTGCTCCAACTGTGGCTAGGAAGGCTCTTCCAAGTAGCAAAGAAGTAGGTAGGGTTATCTTGACGTCCAAGACATGGAAGTCTACTGGAATTAGGGCTTCTCCTATGGTAACCTCAAGGTTTCTCACAATTCCTCCAGAGTTCTGCTGAGAACAATCCACAATGATGAACGATTCTTCAGTAGGCTCTATCTTCAGACCTAGATGGTCTGCTATAACCTTGGGTAAGATGCTAACTCTAGATCCTGTGTCGCAAAGGGCACGTGGGAAGTTGATCCCCTGTACTGAGCAAGGAACAACAAACTTTTCTGGATCCTCCTTCTTCTCTAGTTTGATCCTCCTCTTCATACTTTCTCTGACTTGGTTGAACATCCTCTTGATGTCTTCTTATGTCTCCTTAGTTTCTATGAAAAACATCCACAATCTGTGTGAAAAGTAGGCTTCTTCAAAGTGTTTCTCTGTAGGTATCCTTAGAACTCTCTTTCTGAAACTTGCCAACTCTTTCTCATTAACTCCTCTTTTAAGGTGTTTAGGAACCTTCTCTTTCCTTTTTCTGAGAACTCTGCAATCTTTTTCCTTTTCTATCTCCATTGGATCAATAATATCTGTGGGTTTCTTCATTATGGCGGTTGGTGGGTTTCTGGAAGGCTTAGATTGCTCCTGGAGTGCATTAAGTCGTGCAACATCTATCTTGGGAAGTTGCACTCGGCGTGTGATAACTGAATATCGATCGACAGCGTCTGGAGTGTGTCGATCGATTTCTTTATCATTCGGTCGATCGATGGGACGTCTGTCCTGTCGATCGATGTGGTAAGGGCTGGGCAGATGTGGGTGCTTTGCTGCGAACTCTTCGTGAGTAAGTATCTTCACGGTGTTGCACTCGTTGGTAGATCTTTCAAGATCCATCGGTCGATGCTCGTCTTGTTCCACCGATCGATTGGTGTTGGCGTACATCGATCGATGTGGTGATCCTGACATCGATCAATTCCAGTGTTTACCGCCAATACTCTCGATCTGGAAGTCTCCCTCTTGCAGCTTCTCTTGCTTTACCACTCTCCAAAAATCATCCTCTATGATAGCACTGACGTTGTGGCCTGTTGTTTCTTCTCTAGTCCCTTTTCCTAAAGCTTCCTGCTTCTTAACAACTTCTCCTGTCTGAATCACTTGAGTCTCTAGTTTCTTCACATGGGTACTCAAAGCATCAAGCTTTGTGTTCAAAGTGGTGTAGACAGCGTCGATCTTTCCATTGAAGTTCACCTCTAACTGCTGCTGGCTTTCAAGAACTTTGCTGAGCATGTCTTCTAGCTTTCCTTCTGGGGTTGGTGTGGGTGGCTTCATGTAAGATGAGTTTCCATAACTCCTGTTGTTGTTGGGGTTGCTGCTGTTGAAGTTTCCTCTCTGTCTTGCGAAGTTTCTGTTTCCTTGGTTTCCAGATCTCTGAAATCCGGTTCCACTGATCCAGTTGACTTCTGCTTCTATGTAGTCATCTTCTTCATCAGCTTCTGCATCCTCTACTGAGCAGATTTGCTTGTTTGGCAGTTTCTGAACATTGTCAAGTGTAGCTTGTACCTCATTTATCTGTTCCTTTCCAAGGAACGCTGCAGATCTCGCTCTTACAATGTTCTTTGTGCTGTTTCTGGATGCTAGGTTGTCTATTAGCTTCACAGCATCTTCAGGATTCCTTGTAGTGAAGTTTCCTTCACTTGCAGTGTCTAGAGCCATCTGATATTTCAGTGCGATGCCTCTGAAGAAAGTGCAGAGCAGCTGCACTTTGTTGAATCCATGGTGTGGGCAGTCTCACTGGTAAGACTTGAATCTGATCCAGGTATCCTTGAATGACTCTCCAGGCTCCTGATTAAATGTGGCAATTTTCCTTCTTAAGTCTTCAGCGCGCGCATCATCAAAGAAGTTACGCAGAAATGCGTTTTTGATGTCGCTCCAGGATGTAAGAGATCTTGGTGGTAGCTGCTTAAGCCACTGTAAAGCTCCTCCAGATAAAGAGTGTTTGAAGAGCTTACAGAGAAGGTAGTCCACAGGGACTCCATTGGCTTCTATAGCAGATATGAGATCCTCGAACCTCTCCAGATGGTCCATGAGATGCTCACTGGAGAGCCCATAGTAAGGTATCTGTCCCACAAGGGTGTAGTACTGCGGCTTGAGCTTGAAATCGCCTCTCTGAATAGCAGGGGGATGAATGGCTGATCTGTTGGTGTAGAACTGATCTGGACGGTTGTAGTCAGCTAGTGTTCGAGCAGCCTCTTACACAGGTTGAACAGCTCCTGTAGGTGCAGTTTCTGGCTCAGGGATTACTTCATTCTGAGCGTTGAGTTTCTGACCTGCTTCATTACGAAGGTGACCTTCTTGGTCACGCAAGTCTCTATTCTCATCTCGTGTGAGAATAATAGGCGCAACCATGACTCGCGGAGTAGTATCGATCGATATACGGTTAGGGGTATTGATCGATGTCAGATGAAAGATGTCGGTCGATGGTGAAGTAGTGTCGGTCGACGTGAAAGTGCGAGTATCGGTCGACGAAGACGGTGTCTCGGTCGGCAGGGGTGCGTCGGTATCGGTCGACAGGCAGTTGATGGTGTCGATCGATGCAGAACGGATTTCCTTACGGATGGAACGTTCCAAGCTAGCAGGGTCTTCTGAGAACAAAAGTCGGGATTCCTTGTTGCTTCTGGTGCTGTTGGGCATGTACCTGAAAAGACAAGAAAAAATTTTGTGTCAGAAAACAAATTAAAATAAAAATAGAAATAATCTAGACCTAATCAGATTAGATCCTATTGTATCAAAGCTCCCCGGCAACGGTGCCAAATTTGATATCACTCAAATTACCCTAAGGAGTGACTTTACTCTCTCAAATAAGAGGTTCAGTTGTAGTACTTAGGGATCGAATCCACAGAGAGCTAGTGTACAAATAAGATGCAATCTTAATGACTATGCTAGGTTGAAAATAGTTTAAAGTATAGTGCAGGTTTGCTGAGTAAGGATAAGATTACTCAGATGAAAGGATTTGGTTTTGAAACAGTAAAGAAAAGTAGTTAGATTCAGGGTAAGTATTCATGAATTCAGGATTATAAATACTATAAAGGCTAACAAGTTGCTTGCATGATATGTCAGAGCTCAACACTTATTAAATGAATCCATCAGCTCTCGCATTATTTAGACCATCTATTACTTAGATGCTAAATGGTGTTGCGGTCAGCTACTTCTGCCGCTGGTATCGCTCGATAGTTCGATAGGAATATCGACCGATACACCTCTAGCTACGTCGATCGATTACTCTATAAGAGTATCGATCGATACGGCTCTAAGCAAGCTTTATGCTCGAGTTGATACAGTGCTCACCATGATCTTAGATCAGCTTTCGCATATCTCAAGAGGGTCATAGCATGTTTAGGATGTTATCAGGTATTGCATGTAATAAACAATGCAATCCAAGTTCATGTTCTAGGTACCTAAGCTAGAAAAAACATTAGTGAACAATCCTAACAATAAATATCATAACTATAGCAATTATAGGTTGGGGCTAATCCCTCATATCCTATTTAAACCCTAAATCTAACAAATGAATCTACTCAGACATGACTAAGTAGTTCATAGCAACAAGGTAATAATAGAAGTTTATAGACCTATTAGAGGGTGAACACTTAGATTCCAATCACAAATATCTTTGGATCTCTCCTCTAGGTCTAGAATTCTATAACCTTTGTTAACAAATAAAGAACTAAAAGAAATAAGTAGAAGTAGAAGAAACTTGAATAAAACTTGTATTGTGTATATTGTGTAAATAAGCTTGTCTCAAACTTATAAAAACTTAGGCATATAAATATATGAGTTCATTAGGTTAAAAAAACTCGTCAGGGGCATTCTTGTAAAATGTGATATCTTGGCCTTCAAGTTCGGCCAGGTCCAACTTGTCTTTCTGCCGCCTCAGTATCGATCGATAGTACAGGGTGTACATCGATCGATTATAGTCTCGATGTATCGTCCTTCGGCTAATGTGTGTCGATCGATTGCACAGAGTGTGCATCGATCGATGTGTAACTCTGGTGTCGACTTCTGGTCTTGATCACGGGTGAACTCTTCTTTAAGCTCCAAAAAGGCACCTAAAACATCACTTTTCTCCAAAATGCTTCTGAACCTGAAAACATACCTAATAGACTCCAAAACATAGATAATAGTAGTAAAAACACTCATATACCAGGGGTAAAAAAGGGTAAAATCCATGGTATATCATGCTCGCATCGGCGAAGGAGATGAGGGGAACCGCGATTTATTGGGTACCGTGCCAGATTGTAGCCGAGAGGATGTGATCGAGGGTGGTTCGGCGACCCTACGGACGGGTGGTGTCCATCCGGCGAGGCAATGCGAGGGGCGAGTTCCCGATGAGGGGGTTTCTGTTGCAAAGCCTCGTCCAGAGGGTCCGGACGGCGGGGCTTTAAAAAGAGTTGCAAGGGGAGCGAAGCGCAAAAAGAAATCCTCAGGTGGGGATCGTGGTCCGAAGAAGCCGGTGACGGGACCGTTGAAGCCGGTTATACCGTTCGAGATGCTGGAGGATGGGACTTGTAGGGCGCTGCCCCCTTTAGAGGACGAACTTCTTCGTCCGGCTGTTGCCGAAAGCCAGGACTGGCCCAATGTATAGGCGTCGTGCTCGGGCGTGACAGATCTGGCCTCGGTTCTGGCAGGCACCGGCGCCCCAACGGGGCCTGTGTTTATTCCCTTGTGGGAGGATATGCGTCCTTGGTCCCCCCAAGGTTTCACGTGTGTGTACGAGCCGTGGTTCGGGGAGGATGCCAAGTTGTGGCTTCCCATTCCTAAGTTTGCGGGGTACATGCGACAATAATTCAATCCCAATATGGTGGTCTCGAGATCGGGCCAGCGGTTGACAGCGACGGTGATCGGACTGGCAGGGTCAGGAGGAAAGATGCGCAGAAAGAATCCAAACAAGGTGTGGATCCGGTAATTGGCGATCGTGCGCCAAAGAAAAGGAAGACGGCGCGAAGAGCCGCTGAGTCTCCACCATTATCATCTACCGGGTTGCGACGGGTACAATGCCGGATTCGGGACTTCCAACATAAGAGGTTGCGCGTCCAGATCCTCGCAGCGCACTAATGTCGTTAACTTTGTGTATGAGGCGACGGTGCCCTTGGTAGAAGATGGGGGAGAGTGTGCGAGACTATTTTGGCAGATTATTCCGCCCATGTTGGAGGATATGCCGGACATGTCGGGAACCGATTCTTTATCAGACGATGTTGCGTGCGAGAGCTGAGGTAGATTGCTGTTATTTTGTGGTAGGGGGTCCAGTGCGTATTTTGCACGTTCTCTGTTAGGATAAGCACATTGCTCATATGCTGCTTTGGTCTTTTTGCAGTTCGTCGGTCACGTTAACGAGAATATTCTTCTCAGAGAAGTTCGAATTGCGAAGTTGGAGCGTGAGCTTCGCGCTTCTGGACGACTCGTTGATGGTGAAGAAGGGCGGGACGAAAGGCGCCGAAAATTCGTCATAATCGGATGAATTGAACCACCGTATGGCGGAGCTGGTTGCCGAGAACGCAGGTTCCATGCCGAGTTGGTGGAGGCGAGAGGGGGTTTGAGTGCTGCGAACGACGAGGTGGGCGAGATGAAGCTTTTTTGATGGAGATATCTGACGAGAACGTGAGGCTGGAAACTGAATTGTAGGATATGAAAGGAATGAGGTGACGCGACGGGCGTGTGACCTTGAGAACGGGGGTGGGGGGAGTAAATCCGGCGCAAGTACATTTTTGAGATCGAGCAGCTGAGGATCGAACAAGCAAAGGTCATCGCCGAGATCGAATCGGAGCTAAGATCGAAACATATTTTTCGGATGGAGAAGTTTCGAAAGCATTTTGCCGATCGGGAAAAGGTGGAGAGCAAGATGATGTACATTCAGGCAAAAGGCACTTTGTTGTGCATCAGGAAGCTAATCGACAAGGGCGTGGCGATTCCGCCGGAAGTTGTTGCTGAACTCGAGGTTGACGAAAGGCAGTACGAGGCTGAGCTTAGGTCGATGCGAGTTGAGGTGATAGAGGAGAAGGATTATGCGTTCTCGCCCGTTCCGGAGTGGGCTAAAAAATTTGAAGTTGTTGTTCTGCCGGTCGACAATCAGTTTGGGATGAACCGAGGGTTTATGATCGTTGACGAGATGGCCTTGCTTCGTCGGTCAGTATCGGCCGATCGGATGTTTTCGTTGTGATGCCTCTTTTGTTGTTGTCATTTATATATGTATTTTGCTTTTGTATTTCGGCGATTTTGCTGAAATGTAGCTTCGCCTCTTTTTGATTTGGACCGTTGTAGTTTTTGGTGAAATTGGTGTTTAATATATACGCAAGTCGTTCGTCCTTCTCGGTGACTCTTATTCTCTCGAAACTGAAGAGTCGCGTAATGATTGCGCCGCCTCGATACTCGCGCTGGGCCTCTATAAATACGCGACGAGTTGGATACTTCTACATTTTACGCTAGTTCCAACTTTCATCGCTGTTTGCACTTTACATCTCTAAAAAAAGGCGAATATATGTGTCGAGATGGGGTTGGTGAATCTTGATTTCCCGATGTATGCTGACAAGTTTGCCGAAAACCTTGTCGTGCCAGCTGTGGGTCAAGGAGTTGACGAGAGTTTGTCCGTGAGGCCGATAGATCCGCCTGCGGTGTTGGACCCACCACCTCTGGTTCCTGTGGTGCACATTTAGACGGATGGCGAAAGGGACGAAGTACCTGGGGAGGAAAAGGACGCCAAACAGCGGGACGTCGCAGAGAACGTCCATGACGAGGAGGATCACGAGGAATTTCCGGACGAAGATCAGTCCGGTACGGGGGCGTTGTCGGTAACTGAGAATCGGCCGATTCTGGCGGGAGCACACAGGGTCTTGGGTGGCGACCGTCTGTCGCAGCCGAGGAAGCGTTTCAGAGTGGGCATGACCGACCGTGTCGATTGTCAGTATGATAAACCCATTCCCTTTATAAATGACCATGATGCCTTGGCGGAGTTGTTTCGACAGATTCGGCTTGGTGCTCGGCAGTTGCCGGATGTGGAGAGGTTGAATCACCCCGAGGAATACAGCCAAATGGCTCAGATGGGTTTTTCGGTAAGTGATGTTGACGTGTTGTTTGACAGTTTTCCTGGGAGCGATCGTCATTGTACCCGCGTTTGGTAGTCTCACCATTATGTTTGTATTGTTTATGCTCGCAGTATTTCGCATACAGCAACAAATTGACGTTGAAATACGAGAGGAATATCCAGCGGCTTGAGAGGAATCTCCGGGAGGCTGCGACATTACTTGGGAAGTCGACTGCCGAAAGTCGCAAGTATAAGGGCGAGTACAATGTCATGGTGGACAGGTTCGACTAGTGCGAGGTAGAGAAGCTCAAGTTGAATGACGAGCTCCAACTCGTAAAAGAGCAGCTGGTGAAGGAGAAAAGTAAGGTTCAGCAGATGAGGCAGGAGCGGGATGACGTGGTGGCGGAGGCGCGGCGCATGCGGGAGGAGAGGGATAATGCAAATTCCTTTGTCTCGTCCGAGTTACATAGGTTGCGAGATGCCAATTCGCGGGCGCTGTTAGAGGCCGAGGACGAAATGCGGGAGCTGTTTGGAAGCGACTGGAGAGGTTTCGGAAGTTTATCACCGAGATGGAGGCTGTGAAAGGTGACTTGCTGATGTATAGCCAAGCGCTTGGGACGCAGGCGTGTATCGAAAAGTTGGTGTCGGGGGGAGTGAACGTTCCGCAGAGACAGTCGCGGAGCTGGCTGAAGATGTGAGGAATACAAAGCAAAGCTGGTGGGGGTGGTGATTGAGGATATCACGGATGCTGATTACCTTCCTCCGTTTCGGGCCAAAATTCAGGCGTGCGTCCAAGAAGGGGATGTCGGCGATGCATTGCCGGAATATTCATCGCCGGTTACAAAGGAGTCCGCCGAAGACCATGCGGCCTCTAGAGAAGGGGATGCGACGGGATCTGGGGGACGCGACGGGAAAACCGAGGAAACTAAGGGGCGAGATGGGGCGGCTGATGGTGTTTCGGCGAGTGGTGCTTGAGCTTTTATTTTTGTTTCTCCTTTGTTCTTTTGTTTGTTTTTCCTTTCATATTGTAGACTGCTGGATTTGGTATTATTTTGTTGTTCGTGTTTTCATTTCTGAAACGCGTGTTCATTCTCGGCTTCTAACTGTTGCGAATAAATGCGTAATGCCTGCAAAGTAGTTGGCAGATTGCCCGGTAGTTAAAAATGATCTCGATGATCGTGCGTGGGCATTGAATGCTATGTGTCGGAAGTCGATGCCTTGAGTGCGTTTTCAAGATGCGGGGATTAATGGTTGCGTTGATACGTGTGCTTCAAGTGATAAAACAGGGGGTTGTGTAGAGTGGGCATAACATCCTTTTCGTTTGTGATTGCTGAGCTTCGCATTGAGATCACGCCTGTGCGGTTATTGTCTCCGACGCGGTTGGCCAAAATCCGAGCTAAGGACGCCCGTGGTATTTCGGCGTGGGTGTCCAGTCGCCGCCTGGAAGATCAGATAAGAGGTTACACAGGTCGAGGGAAATGGGGACGCCAGCGAAAGAATTTGGGAGGTCCGGCGGGAATGGTCGTACGCCGAAGAGAGAAAGCAGAGAAATGCGGAGACCAGCGAATTCTGGTTGGGGCTATATCCCGCCGAAGTTCGTGGAGGTGTTGCCAGCACACTATGTGCATTGGTCCTCCGTTTTGCTTGCCTCGCAGTGGCGGTTTAAGATGGGTTGGGAAGACATGCGTCTTGTCTACCTGCGACTCGTTCGTCTGTTGTGTCGCCTTTGCGCACAAAGGTTGAACGAGTTCTTGGGGTTCATCAGCCTGTCTCCTGCTTCGGAAGACGTCGTTGTCTCGTCGGCGCTTGAAGTCTGAGGGTGGGGTTCTCGGTTGGCTGCGAGGTCGTCTGGGGAAATTGCGCCTGAGCACGGCGATCAGACTGTTGTAATAATCTTTTTGTGTTGGTTTTGTACGCTGACAGTGCTTCGAGAAATTAATTGTATCTGATTTGTTTTGTTGAATAAAATATCATTCGTTTAGCCCAGAATGTTGTTCCATAGCAATCCGCGAAAGCGAGCACAAGTAACCTCGTTAGAAATCGATGAATGACGGACGTACGTGTTTAAGATGCCGGGAATGGGTTTTGTTTGTATTTATGGCTGGACCTTTGGGGTGGCTGCCTATATACCTTCGGAAGAAGGATCAAGCCATTCGTAGTTCGTATTTTTTTTTTGCCGAGAACATGTTCGTTGCTGCGGTTTTTTATTTTTTTTTACTTTTTTTTTTTTACTTTTTTCTGTGCCAGAAAAGAAAAAAAATCTAACTGAGGTATCAGCGGAGGTTCATAGAATTTCATGCGCGTTTTACTACCTCGAAGAGGTCTCGAGGCGGTAAACGCCGGGTTTCACTACCTCGATGATTCTGTAGGGTCCTTCCCATCGTGTGCCGAGTTTCCCGGCCCCCCCACTCTTTAGTGTTCTTGAACACTTTGCACAGGACCTGATCGCCGAGGTCCAGCGGCCTGGACCGAACTTTCTTGTTTTAGTAGCTTTTGATCATATGTTGATATATTTGAATTCAGAGCAACGCCTGATCGCGTTGTTCTTTGAAAGCGTCTAGTGCATCGAGCATCATTTCATCGTTAAGTTCGGCGTTCTGGGGCATCGTTATCCGCTGCAGACTCGTGACGTTAACTTCTGCGGGTGCCATTGCTTCGACACAGTAGGCTAGAGAAAATGGTGTTTTGTTCGTCGCCCATCTCGGCGTCGTCCGGTGGGACCACATGACGCCGTCTAGTTTGTCAGTCCAATGCCCTTTCTTTTGATCCAGCCGCTTCTTGATCCCGTTAGTGATGAGTTTGTTTGTCGCTTAGGCTTGACCGTTCCCTTGTGGATATCTCGGCGAAGATGTATTCAGGCAGATTCGCCACTTATCGCAGAATTATTAAACTTGTGGGAAATGAACTGCGAGCCGTTTTCGGTCACGATTTCGTAAGGAAGGCCGTGGCGACAGATAATGTATTTCCACACGAAGTTATGTACCTCCTTGTCGGTGATCTGGATGAATGCTTTTGCTTTGACCCATTTGGTGAAGTAATCGGTCATGATGAGGAGGTATTTCCGTTGGCGCGAGCTTGGGAGGGGACCCACTATATCCATAGCCCATCTCATGAAAGGGTAGGGTGCGGTGGTCGCCTGGAGAAACTCGGTGGGAGAGTTGATGTTCGGTGCATGCCGTTGACATTTGTCGCATTTTGCAGTGTAGGCTTCACAGTCATCGACGAGCGTTACCCAGAAGTATCCGAGTTCTTTAATTTTGATGGCGAGGCTTCTTCCGCCGGAGTGGTTGCCTGCTCCCCCTTCGTGTGTCTCGGCCATGATCAAGTAAGTTTCTTCTCTGTGTAAGCACATAAGGAGGACTTTATTCGCCGTCCAGCGATAGAGCTTACCATCCTGGACGACGTAATTAGCGCTTCGAGTTCTATGGCGTCGGACTTCCCATCTGTCCGTTGGGACAGTCCCGTTGGAGAGGAAGTCGATGATGGGTAGTCGCCAGTTAGGGGGTGCGTCTTTATGTGGCTGGCAGTCATTTCTTCGTCGGTTTGGATAGTCTCTGACTCTGGGGCATTGGCGATTTGGGCTACACACCCGGTGGCTTGCCTCAGCAGTGTGATACTTGGCCTCTCGATCTTGTGCACGGGGATCGTCCGGCGTACTTGGGTTATGTGGCTGCTTCCCAGTGCTGCGAGGGCGTTGACCTTGACGTTTCCCCCCCGCGGGACCCTGGTCAGCTTAAAGGATTCAAAGCCTGCGGTTAGTTCTTGGACGACCTTGAGGTAAGCGTCCATACCTTCGTCTTTTGAATTATAGTCACCGTTCACCTGGTTGGCGACAAGTTAGGAGTCGTTGGGGTGCATCATTATTTGATTGTACCCGGAAAAGGCATCCATGAACATGAGGAGGGCGTTGCCTGCCTTTGATTTGACGAGGCGGTCAATATGGGGGGAGCGGGAAGCTGTCTTCAGGTCAGTGTAATTGACGCAAACTCTCCACTTCCCGTTTTTATTTTTCACCACGACCGGATTGGCGAGCCACTCGGAGTATTCGACTTTGGCTATGGATCCGGCTTCGAGAAGTCTGTCGACTTCAGAGTTCACAGCTGCGGCACGGTCAGGCTCGAGTTTACATCATTTTTGCTTGATTGATTTGAATGTTGGGTCGACGTTGGGTTCGTAGGAGATGATGGCCGGGTCTATCCAGGTCATGTCGTTAGTGGACCACGCGAAGATTGACATATTTTGCTGCAGAAACGAGATGATTTGGTTTCTGATATCATCAGTGAGGTTAACTCCTTTTTTACGGTCCGGGTGGGGTGATCCTCGGTCAGGATGACCTCAAGAATCTCGTCCTTGCGTGGACGGTCGCCATCAGCGGGTTTTGCAACAGTGTTGACGAGGGCTGCCTGTAACACCCCCGAACCGTCCTAGGCCGGACCAACCCAGAACGACTTCGGAAGCGTCACAAGGGTGGCGAGAACCGCAGCCGATCCGACCAAGACTCAAAACAAATTCAAAGTCTCGACCAGTCCGACCACAGAACCCGCCCCTCTCGACCTTGGCCTAAGGTCGGCCAACCCGTACCTTGGTCAAAAGTTGTGTAAGTTCGGACAAAACTCAATATCAGCGTTACAACGGGGATTTTTAATAAACAAACATTATTTTATTTATTTTACAAAGTTTGGGAACTCGACTAATGTCCTTGAAACATAACAGCGGAAACGAAATAAAACACGAGTCAAACGGGTACCCATGAAAAACAAAACAACGGAAAACAGCAGCATCCTTGCTCCTTGCAAACAACAACAGAAAACTACGCCTGGCACCGTCCTCCGACCCCGCTAACGCCCGACCCTCTAAGGTTACCTGCAATGCACAACAAGGGGGAGTGAGTAATCATAAAATTACTTAGCGGACTCCCAAACAAAAACAACAAAATCCCCCAAGCCTTGCCCCAAACACACAAGCAACAATGCAATGCTATGCTAGTAAATAAACGTGCAACTACAATACACCAAAGATGTAACCATGCAACATCAATGCCCCAAGTTACACCCCAAGTCTCCTCCCCGAGACAAAAGCACAGGACACACACCCGTCCAAGCCTAGACTCGACGCCTAGACGCAACTCTCAAAAACAAAACACAAAGGTCTTTCACTCTTTGGAGAAGCCCTGCCCCCTCCCACACGTCCAACCATAAACACACAAGTCACATGATCGGAATCACCGGGAATTGGTTCACTCCCAATCTCACCCGGGCCGCAGCGTCCTGCAGTGCTTCGTCCATGGGCGCTACCCACTTTCCTTTGACAAGCAATGGAGGGGCGGCTAACTCCACCACTGGTGAATCAGGTCCATCCCCTGCTCTCACTCCAGGGTCCGCGCAAACTAGTCTAGATGCAACTCAATACACTAGCGTGAGGGAGCTCCGCCTCTAACCAACACACATTGCATCCTAGACCAAATGCACCTCACACTCACTCGCTCTCACACACTAGTCTAGACCCGGCTACACACACACATAAGCATGAGGGATCTCGGCCTCAAACCTCCATGCACACGCGGTCTAGACACACAAAATAATCTAAGCGAGTGACTCACTAAACTTAACCCGGCAAAAGAGAGAGTAACACTTTCATCTCTATACACCCCAAAAATAGACCCACCATGGTCTATTCACAATACATGACTACATGCCATGCAATGCACCTCACACACAAATGCATATGACTCGCCATGAGAGAGTCTCACTCACCTCTCATGCGACCAATCTCAACAACATATGCAAACTACACAACACCATGATGCATGCATGTAATCTATCACTTTAACTACACAATACATGATACAATATCAACACACCCGACAAGAGAGAGACACTTTCAACCTCTTACGGTTCAATGCATGCATGAAAACATCTAGATAACCATGCAACTCACTAAGCATTAACAACTTCACAATATCTAGATGATAACCACTTAATGCATGCACATACTAGCAACCTAGCTCACGGTTCTAGCACCCATTTCTAGCAACATAACTCACAATGCTTTAAACACATCAAAACACTCATGCGTGGGGTGTACCAACTCCCCACACAAACACACACAAACCGCAAAAGCGGTTTAGCTTCAAGATCACCACGATCTAAGCTCTCCACCTGCAACCACACACGGTTATTCACACCCAACAAACACACACACACAGGGAACCCACCTAGGTCTTCACACACCAGAAAGAAGCTCCAAAAGCTCAAGACCTAAGGGTTACACCAAAACCGATCAAAAGAGGCTAAATAGGCTAAGAGGGTAAGGAACCTTTAAACGACAAAAATAAAACCTTACCACCTCTCCTAGAACACCACAAGGTCTCCTAAAGCTTGGATAACACACGCACAAAGCCTCTAACTCACATCACTCACTTAATAAAAATCGAATGGTTTTTGGCAACTTTCTCTCTCAAGAAGCAACCATAAGATCGTTTGAGAGAGAGAGCCCAGGTGTGCTTAAACCTTTAAAACTGAGGCATAAGGGTCCTATTTATAGCCTGAGAATGAAGTGTGAACACATCCTTCATGAGTGAACACTTGTTCACATTGTTTGACCAAAATCCATGTATGAGGGAAAGTGCAACAAATCTTCTTCTCCACATCTCATCTTCTAGAAGAAATACCACCCTCCTGGTCTCATTCAGTGTACAAAAACTCAGCTCCAAACTTGCTCCTGAAGTTACCTTGCCACCACACCACTTTTTAGCCTTAAAATGGCTTCAATGAAGAACACATACTAACTCTAGGACTTAGGCTTGTTTTCTCAGTTTTCCTAGACCTCCATGTGCTGTAGAAGAGCCAATGCATGTCCACTTCCGTGCCTGACATGTTTCCACACTCCCTTCTCCTTAATCATTAAACAGCAAATTTAAGTCCCTTTGGCACTCTTGGGTCTTCAACCTTCAAACTCTAATTCTTGGTGATCCAGCCCACTCCAATGAACTCTCTGGACTCCAAATGAACTCTAGAGGTCGCGAGTTTAAGGTAGAAATCGAATTCCTTGACCCAAAACTCTCAAACCCGTTTGTATTCCATTAGGGGTACAAAAAGTATCCTCATGTTTTCTCCCTCTCTTGATATCCTTTACTCATGATTCCTTCACAAAAAGACTCCTTAATTTATCCTATATCATCTCCAGAAATGATGGAAATTGTTCCCCTCCACGTGGCACACTCCCTTTGGATGCTTGGATAGCTTATGTGGACCAATAGGGTACATTCTCTCTCCTTGGACTTTTTTTGACTTTGACTCTTGGGTTGACCACTTCCAAAAGTGTAGGAATCTTACAAAATTATCTTCTAAGATCCTTGACCATGTTTTTCCATCTTGATTTGGCTTCCTTAGCTCTTGGTTAGCTCATCTTGACCATATCGACCAAAAATGCCTTCTTCCGGACCATCTTGGTATTTTCCTGGTTTTGGCTTGACCAAACTCCCTTGAATGTCTTCAAACACCTCAATATGGCTCCTAGGTTGACCCTAGATTGATCTCCAATCTTTTGGAATCAAAATAGTCTTCTTCGTCCTTTGCCCGATGCCAAACCTCTGTCTCGACCATCTCTGGAAGCTCTTTCGATCACCATCACTTTGGCTCGTTCCAACTTCATTCTGACTCGACCAAAAGTCTTCTTTTACCCCATAATGATGATTGAGATTGAGTCCCACTTGATTTTTACACTTCGGAATTTCGCCATGCTCGGCCTTGGCCACTTCAAAGCTTCGGTTTTGTCTCCTCGGCCAAGTCTTGTTTCTACTCGACCATTCTTCAAAATTCCTCGACTGAACCTCTATTCCTGTCTTCTAATAGCTTCTCCATCCAAGTCTGGCTTGATCTGAGTGATATACCATGGATTTTACCCGTTTTTCCCCCTGGTATATGAGTGTTTTTACTACTATTATCTATGTTTTGGAGTCTATTAGGTATGTTTTCAGGTTCAGAAGCATTTTGGAGAAAAGTGATGTTTTAGGTGCCTTTTTGGAGCTTAAAGAAGAGTTCACCCGAGATCAAGACCAGAGGTCGATGTCAGAGTTACACATCGATCGATGCACACTCTGTGCAATCGATCGACACACATTAGCCGAAGGACGATACACCGAGACCATAATCGATTGATGTACACCTTGTACTATCGATCGATACTGAGGCGGCTGAAAGACAAGTTGGACCTGGCCGAACTTGAAGCCCAAGATATCATATTTTACAAGAATGCCCCTGACGAGTTTTTTAACCTAATGAACTCATATATTTATATGCCTAAGTGTTTTGGCATTACAGACAAGTCTTTTTTCATATACAAGCTTTTACAGTAATACAAGTTTTCATAGTTTCTAAGAGTTTCTTCTTCTACTCATTTTCTTTTACTGTTTCATTACTTTGCAAGTTCTCAATAAAGTTCTATTCAGTTCTTTAATTGTTAACAAAGGTTATAGAATTCTAAACCTAGAGGAGAGATCCAAAGATATTTATGATTGGAACCTGAGTGTTCACCCTCTAATAGGTCTATGAACTTCTATTATTACCTTGTTGCTATGAACTACTTAGCCATGTCTGAGTAGATTCACTTGTTAGATTTAGGGTTTAAATAGGATATAAGGGATTAGCCCCAGCCAAAAATTGCTATAGTTGTGATATTTATTGTTAGGATTGTTCACTAATGCTTTTCTAGCTTAGCTACCTAGAACATGAACTTGGATTGCATTGATTCATTACATGCAATACCTGATAACATCCTAAACATGCTATGACCCTCTTGAGATATGCGAAAGCTGATATAAGATCACGGTGAGCATTGTATCAACTCACGCATAAAGCTTGCTTAGAGCCGTATCGATCGATACTCCTATAGAGTAATCGATCGACGTAGCTAGAGGTGTATCGGTCGATATTCCTATCGAACTATCGAGCGATACCAGCGGCAGAAGTAGCCGACCGCAACACCATTTAGCATCTAAGTAATAGATGGTCTAAATAATGCGAGAGCTGATGGATTCATTTAATAAGTGTTGAGCTCTGACATATCATGCAAGCAACTTGTTAGCCTTTATAGTATTTATAATCCTGAATTCCTGAATACTTACCCTGAATCTAACTACTTTTCTTTACTGTTTTCAAAACCAAATCCTTTCAACTGAGTAATCTCATCCTTACTCAGCAAACCTGCACTTTACTTTAAACAATTTTCAACCTAGCATAGTCATTAAGATTGCATCTTATTTGTACACTAGCTCTCTGTGGATTCGATCCCTAAGTACTATAACTGAACCTCTTATTTGAGAGAGTAAAGTCACTTCTGAGGGTAATTTGAGTGATATCAAATTTGGGGCCGTTTCCGGGGAGCTTTGATACAATAGGATATAATCTGATTAGGTCTAGGTTATTTCTATTTTTGTTTTAATTTGTTTTCTGACACAAAAATTTTTTCTTGTCTTTTCAGGTACATGCCCAACAGCACCAGAAGCAACAAGGAATCCCAACTTTTATCCTCAGAAGACCCTGCTAGCTTGGAACGTTCAATCTGCATCGATCGACGCCATCAACTGCCTGTCGACCCATACCGACGCACCCCTGCCGACCGAGACACCGTCTTCGTCGACCGACACTCGTACCTTCACGTCGACCGACACTACTTCACCGTCGACCGACCTCTTTCATCCGACATCGATCGATACCCCTAATCGTATATCGATCGATACTACTCCGCGAGTCATGGTTGCGCCTATTATTCTCACACGAGATGAGAATGGAGACTTGCGTGACCAAGAAGGTCACCTTCGTAATGAAGCAGGTCAGAAACTCAACGCTCAGAATGAAGTAATCCCTGAGCCAGAAACTGCACCTACAGGAGATGTTCAACCTGTAGAAGAGGCTGCTCGAACACTAGCTGACTACAACCGTCCAGATCAGTTCTACACCAACAGATCAGCCATTCGTCCCCCTGCTATTCAGAGAGGAGATTTCGAGCTCAAGCCGCAGTACTACACCCTTGTGGGACAGATACCTTACTATGGGCTGTCCAGTGAGCATCCCATGGACCATCTGGAGAGGTTCGAGGATCTCATATCTGCTATCAAAGCCAATGGAGTCCCTGTAGACTACCTTCTCTGTAAGCTCTTCAAACATTCTTTATCTGGAGAAGCTTTGCAGTGGCTTAAGCAGCTACCACCAGGATCTTTTACATCCTGGAGCGACATCAAAAACGCATTTTTGCGTAACTTCTTTGATGATGCGCGCGCTGAAGACTTAAGGAGGAAAATTGCCACATTCAATAAGGAGCCTGGAGAGTCATTCAAGGATACCTGGATCAGATTCAAGTCTTACCAGCGAGACTGCCCACACCATGGATTCAACAAAGTGCAGCTGCTCTGCACTTTCTTCAGAGGCATCGCACTGAAATATCAGATGGCTCTAGACACTGCAAGTGAAGGCAACTTCACCACGAGGAATCCTGAAGATGCTGTGAAGCTGATAGATAACCTAGCATCCAGCAACAGCACAAAGAACATTGTAAGAGCAAGATCTGCAGCTTTCCTTGGAAAGGAACAGATAAATGAGGTACAAGCTACACTTGACAATGTTCAGAAACTGCTAAAAAAACAAATCTGCTCAGTAGAGGAAGTAGAAGCTGATGAAGAAGATGACTACACAGAAGCAGAAGTCAACTGGATCAGTGGAACCGGATTTCAGAGGTCTGGAAACCAAGGAAACAGAAACTTCGCAGGACAGAGAGGAAACTTCAACAGCAGCAACCCCAACAACAACAAGAGTTATGGAAACTCATCTTACATGAAGCCACCCACACCAACCCCAGAAGGAAAGCTAGAAGACATGCTCAGCACGGTTCTTGAAAGCCAGCAGCAGTTAGAGGTGAACTTCAATAGAAAGATCAACGCTGTCTACACCACTTTGAACACAAAGCTTGATGCTTTGAGTACCCATGTGAAGAAACTAGAGACTCAAGTGATTCAGTCAGGAGAAGCTGTTAAGAAGTAGGAAGCTTTAGGAAAAGGGACTGGAGAAGAAACAACAGGCCACAACGCCAGTGCTATCATAGAGGATGATTTTTGGAGAGTGGTAAAGCAAGAGAAGCTGCAAGAGGAAGACTTCCAGATCAGAAGAATTGGCGGCAACCACTGGAATCGATCGATGTCAGGATCACCACATCGATTGACGTACGCCAACACCAATCGATCGATGGAACAAGACAAGCATCGACCGATGGATCTTGAAGGATTTACCAACGAGTGCAATGCCGTGAAGATACTTACTCACGAGGAGTTCGCAGCAAAGCACCCACATCCGCCCAGCCCTTACCACGTCGACCGACAGGACAGACGCCCCATCGATCGACCGAATGATAAAGAAATCGATCGACACACTCCAGAACCTGTCGATCGATATTCAGTTATCACACGCCGAGTGCAACTTCCCAAAATAGATGTTGCACGACTTAATGCACTCCGGGAGCAATCTAAGCCTTCCAGAAACCCACCAACCGCCATAATGAAGAAACCCCCGGATATTATTGATCCAATGGAGATAGAAAAGGAAAAAGATGGCAGAGTTCTCAGAAAAAGGAAAGAGAAGGTTCCTAAACACCTTAAAAGAGGAGTTAATGAGAAAGAGTTGGCAAGTTTCATAAAGAGAGTTCTAAGGATACCTACAGAGAAACCCATTGAAGAAGCCTACTTTTCACACAGATTGTGGATGTTTTTCAGAGAAACCAAGGAGACAGAAGAAGACATCAAGAGGATGTTCAACCAAGTCAGAGAAAGTATGAAGAAGAGGATCAAACTAGAGAAGAAGGGAGATCCAGGGAAGTTTGTTGTTCCTTGCTCAGTCCATGGGATCAACTTCCCACGTGCCCTATGTGACACAGGATCTGGAGTTAGCATCTTACCCAAGGTGATAGCAGACCATCTAGGTCTGAAGATAGAGCCTACTGAAGAATCGTTCATCTTTGTGGATTGTTCTCAGCAGAACTCTGGAGGAATTGTGGGAAACCTTGAGGTCACCATAGGAGAAGCCCTAATTCCAGTGGACTTCCATGTCTTGGACGTCAAGATAACCCTACCTACTTCTTTGCTACTTGGAAGAGCCTTCCTAGCCACAGTTGGAGCAGTCTGCAACCTTCAGACAAACAAACTGTCTAACCCTGATCAACCCTACGGTCTACTTTGATCCAGTACGAGTCATCAAGGTCCCTAAGAAGATCCAAGACGACTAAGAGCTTGTAGCTGTTTGCTATTGTGTAGATGAATACGACTCACAAGGCGAATACGAGACAGAGACCGCAGTATCGATCGATAGTAGGACTGTCTCATCGATTATCTCTGGTGAACCGACATCGATCGACAGCCACACATGGTCATCGATCGATTCACTATTCAATCAGACCGAGGAGGAGTTTCCAGAAGGTGATTTCGAAGTAAACGAGTGGGAGAACGACTACTACATCCCACCACATGCTGCAAATACTACTGATGATTACGAGGAAGAGAGAGCTATAGAATGTCAAAACCTTCGAGAAGATGAAGATCGATTTCTCCACCACAACCTCAGAATCGCGACATCGATCGACAGGGCCTTCTCCCCATCGATCGATACTACTTGCCTCGCATCATTCGACAACACAGTCAACAACACGCGAGAGGGAGACTACTCAATCGGGAGCTGGAAAAGCGACTACCAGTACGAGAGCTTCGCGGTCGAGACCGCCACACCAACATATATCACCCAACCCGAAGAAGTCTCATCGATCGACACGGCACGAGTACAATCGACTGATAGGCCTGAACAACCATCGACCGATTCAGAACCAGTGCAATCGACCGATACATACAACCAACCATCCCAGGTAACACATTCAAATGTACTTAATTTCGGTAATCTAATCCCGGATGAGTTTGATATTTTCAGGGATTCACAAGGCTTTGCACTCTCAATGGATGGACGAACACTCCACATATCCAAAGAAGACATTGCAGACGTCCTACAGTTAGCCAATGGATCCCACAACCTATTCCAGCAACAACGCTACGGACCAGACCACCATTATCAGCACCAGGAGGCAGACACAACAACCGAGCCAAAGAAAGCTGAGGATAACCATCTCAACAAGGAGGATCCATATCTTCAACAAAAATTGATCGATACAGAGTGTCTCGCATCGATCGATAAGTGTCCCGAATTCGGAAAGAGAGCCTTTCGATATGGAGTTCAAAAATTCTTTTGGGAGCAGAGAGATGAGTATGGGGTCTACAGAGACGAGAATGGTTTTGCTAGAGGAATAGATGGTGACGTCATCAGAATTTCTAAAGATGACATAAAGAAACTGCTCAAAAGAACTTCAATGGACGAGCGCTCCTACATCTGTCTACCAGAGCACGCTAGTTCATTTACAAGAAGAGAATTGGTGCAAGAAACCTACACCAAGGACGAGATCAACGAGATGATCACCGGTTTACTTGGAGAACGCAAATGGGAAAAGCTCTCCATGGAAAAGAGTTTGGAAGAGGCCACAGACAAGCTTCGCAGTGAGATGAACTGGATGTTTAGTGTGGACCTAGGATTACTCAAGAGGGTTCAACGTCTTGAGCTTGAACTTGAAGATCTTCGCAACGCACAGAACCATAGCCAGAAGAGATCAATATCGATCGACGAAGTAACATCCACATCGATCGATACGGAGCCCACACCATCGACCACTTACTCAAAACGTGAGGTTGATGAGTCTCTTGGAGATATCTGGAAAGAATTGAAGAAAGCAGAAGCTCGTCTCAGCATCAAACAAACCACAACCTGTGAAGGGATTGATATCACTCAAATTACCCTAAGGAGTGACTTTACTCTCTCAAATAAGAGGTTCAGTTGTAGTAATTAGGGATCGAATCCACAGAGAGCTAGTGTACAAATAAGATGAAATCTTAATGACTATGCTAGGTTGAAAATTGTTTAAAGTAAAGTGCAGGTTTGCTGAGTAAGGATGAGATTACTCAGTTGAAAGGATTTGGTTTTGAAAACAGTAAAGAAAAGTAGTTAGATTCAGGGTAAGTATTCAGGAATTCAGGATTATATATACTATAAAGGCTAACAAGTTGCTTGCATGATATGTCAGAGCTCAACACTTATTAAATGAATCCATCAGCTCTCGCATTATTTAGACCATCTATTACTTAGATGCTAAATGGTGTTGCGGTCGGCTACTTCTGCCGCTGGTATCGCTCGATAGTTCGATAGGAATATCGACCGATACACCTCTAGCTACGTCGATCGATTACTCTATAGGAGTATCGATCGATACGGCTCTAAGCAAGCTTTATGCGCGAGTTGATACAATGCTCACCATGATCTAAGATCAGCTTTCGCATATCTCAAGAGGGTCATAGCATGTTTAGGATGTTATCAGGTATTGGATGTAATGAATCAATGCAATCCAAGTTTATGTTCTAGGTAGCTAAGCTAGAAAAGCATTAGTGAACAATCCTAACAATAAATATCACAACTATAGCAATTATAGGCTGGGGCTAATCCCTCATATCCTATTTAAACCCTAAATCTAACAAGTGAATCTACTCAGACATGGCTAAGTAGTTCATAGCAACAAGGTAATAATAGAAGTTCATAGACCTATTAGAGGGTGAACACTCAGGTTCCAATCACAAATATCTTTGGATCTCTCCTCTAGGTCTAGAATTCTATAACCTTTGTTAACAATTAAAGAACTGAAAGAAAATGAGTAGAAGAAGAAGAAACTCTAAAGACTTGTATTACTGTAAAAGGTTTGTATATGAAAAAGACTTGTATGAAAAAAGCTTCTTTTTAATGCCAAAACACTTAGGCATATAAATATATGAGTTCATTAAGTTAAAAAATTCGTCAGGGGCATTCTTGTAAAATGTGATATCTTGGGCTTCAAGTTCCGCCAGGTCCAACTTGTCTTTCAGCCGCCTCAGTATCGATCGACAGTACAGGGTGTACATCGATCGATTATGGTCTCGATGTATCGTCCTTCGGCTAATGTGTGTCGATCGATTGCACAGAGTGTGCATCGATCGATGTGTAACTCTGACGTCGACCTCTGGTCTTGATCTCGGGTGAACTCTTCTTTAAGCTCCAAAAAGGCACCTAAAACATCACTTTTCTCCAAAATGCTTCTGAACCTGAAAACATACCTAATATACTCCAAGACATAGATAATAGTAGTAAAAATACTCATATACCATGGGTAAAAACGGGTAAAATCCATGGTATATTAACTCCCCCAGACTTAAACTTTTGCTTGTCCTCAAGCAAACACACATGCAGTCTTTATGAAAGAGGTTTTGAAAAGCAGGGACTAAATCAAATTCAAACTTAGAATCATAACCTCTACTTTGTTGCAAACCACATCTAAGAGTCTGTCAATCACAGAAGCACACTATGCAATATCCTAGTTAAGCTACCTTGATCATCTAACCAACAACTTAGCAATCATGTCTGACTAACCCCTTTACTGATTTCATTTCTGTACATAAAAATAAAAGTGCAGGCTTTACCTTGGGAGTATCGATCACAGGATGCAAGGTTGCTCAAACAAGTATCTGGATCTGCATATCCTCTCTCTCTACTATTTCTCTCCTAGTCAAGTCTGCTTTTATTTGCAAGACATTGAACAAGATTGGACAGGCTTCCATGAATCAAGCCTTAATGGTTGCAGCCACCAAGTCCTGTTCACTTCTTTTTGACCTATATCCTAGGATTCATTGCGAAGCAAGTCTTGAAGGGGGTAACCACCAAGCCCTGTTCGAACCCTTTACCTATAGAATTCTTATGAATCAAGTCTTGAGGGGGTAACCGCCAAGCCCTGTTCGAATTCTTTCCTAGTTAATATCTAACTATTCCTAGAACATAAATTTAAGATAATTTTCGATTTTTTTTTACTGAATAAAAATTAAATCTAATTTCAAAAATGAGAGAGAGAGGGTGATAAAATTATCTACACAAGGCTTTTACCTTCCAGACTTGTTTGAATCATCCAATCCCATGTATACTAAGCCCCAAGACAAGCAAAGAATTGTCAGGTTAGGTTGGAAATCAGCTTTAGTTCCTCCAGACAATCAATGAAAGTGTTGTCATAGCTGATAGGTGATCAACTTTAGCATCTATAGTACATTCTGCATCAACAAATCTTAGAATGGTGCCTAAAAGATTGGTTAGATAAAAAGTGAAAATTAAAATTATCATTATCCCTTTCTTGACTCAATAAAAACCATTTTGAAAACATTTTTGGATGAAATCAAAAGGTAAACAGCATCAGTAACATCCCCCCAGACTTAAATCATACACTGTCCCCAGTGTATAACCAGTCCAGTGAAGGCATAGGTAATAATAAAGTACACTGATATCAAAAAGTTTAGAACGATATACCTGACCGCGTTGCGTATCGATCGATGTTGAGTCGTCTTCGTCGATCGCTTCTTTTTGGTTCATGTCGATCGATATCAACAGTGTCATGTCGGTCGATTTCAGTGGCAATCGTCTAATTGTAACTACAAAGAAAAATAAATACGAAAAATAAAATCCAAAAGATAAAAATAAAATGAAAAACTACCTAACAGTGGGTTGCCTCCCACTCAGCGCTTTGATTATAGTCATCTAGCTTGACTTTGGATGGGATGAGCTACTGAGATGAAGTCCAGGTACTTGTTGAGAAACAAGTATCCTCTGTATCTTTCTTCTCACCGAACCATGCGTCAAATAGGCTTCTTGTGGCTTCATATTCTCTGGTTCGTTTCTTCTTTAACTCAATCAACTCATCAGTGATCCTTTGAATCCTTTCTTCATGACTTTCAATGCTGACTGCGTGCCATCCTATCTTCCTGTAGGCATGTTCTGAAAGGTCACTAAGCTCTGCTTGCATTGAATCAAGGCGTTGGATCATCTTGTTGTGGATGGAGCTGGTATCGATCGATTCCTTGGTTGAAATATTGGTCGATGGATGTTGAAGTCCATCGATCGATGCGCTGGTTGCTCGGTCGATCGATTCTAAGGGCGCAGGTCTGCTCGCAAGCTGTCTCTGAATGGCTTTAATTTCTTTTTGCATCCCTTCTATGCTAGATTCCATGCTTCCAACCTTGTTAACAAGCGGGAAATACGTTTGGTCTAGACGTCTATCTTGTGAATCATCCACGCTTGTTATTGCTGTGTAGACATCATCAGCTAATTTATCCAAATCGGCTCTGGTACAGATCTCTGAAGTCTGTATATCGATCGATGCAACAGCTTGCTTATCGGTCGATTTTTGCTTCTGCAGATTCTCATGAAGCTTCTCTGCAAAGAGCTTCATCTGGCCGTCGATTTCAGTCAATCGCCTATCGATCGATGTGAGGTTGAGCTCATCGATCGATGCAATCGATGCAGCCTGATAATCAAGTTGACGTTGGAACTTCTCAGCCTCCTGCTGCGTAGTATCTATGCGTAGTGCGAGTTCCTCCACTTCTTTGTCTACTAAGAAGTGTATATCAGCAATTTTCCTCTCAACTGCTTTCAGACGAGTCAATCCTCCAAAAGGATTGCAAGGTGCAGCGGGGTTCATATCTGTATGTGCTTCATTGATAAGGCGGATAGATCTCCTCATCTCTTATGTGCAGATTCTTAGATCTGCTAGGTTGTTCAAGATCCCCTCACAGGTTGTGGCTTGTTTGATGCTGAGACGAGCTTCTGCTTTCTTCAATTCTTTCCAGATATCTCCAAGAGACTCATCAACCTCACGTTTTGAGTAAGTGGTCGATGGTGTGGGCTCCGTATCGATCGATGTGGATGTTACTCCGTCGATCAATAATGATCTTTTCTGGCTATGGTTCTGTGCGTTGCGAAGATCTTCAAGTTCCAGCTCAAGACGTTGAACCCTCTTGAGTAATCCTTGGTCTGCATTGAACATCCAATTCATCTCACTGCGAAGCTTGTCTGTGGCCTCTTCCAAACTCTTTTCCATGGGGAGCATTTCCCATTTGCGTTCTCCAAGTAAACCGGTGAACATCTCGTTGATCTCGTCCTTGGTGTAGGTTTCTTGCACCAATTCTCTTCTTGTAAATGAACTAGCGTGCTCTGGTAGACAGATGTAGGAGCGCTCGTCCATTGAAGTTCTTTGGAGCAGTTTCTTGATGTCGTCTTTAGAAATTCTGATGACGTCACCATCTATTCCTCTAGCAAAACCATTCTCGTCTCTGTAGACCCCATACTCATCTCTCTGCTCCAAAAGAATTGTCGAACTCCATATCGAAAGGCTCTCTTTCCGAATTCGGGACACTTATCGATCGATGCGACACACTCTGTATCGATCGATTTCTGTTGAAGATATGGATCCTCCTTGTTGAGACGGTTATCCTCAGCTTCCTTTGGCTCGGTTGTTGTGTCTGCCTCCTGGTGCTGATAATGGTGGTCTGGTCCATAGCGTTGTTGCTGGAATAGGTTGTGGGATCCATTGGCTAACTGTAGGACGTCTGCAATGTCTTCTTTGGATATGTGGAGTGTTCGTCCATCCATTGAGAGTGCAAAGCCTTGTGAATCCCTGAAAATATCAAACTCATCCGGGATTAGATTACCGAAAATAAGTACATTTGAATGTGTTACCTGGGATGGTTGGTTGTATGTATCGGTCGATTGCACTGGTTCTGAATCGGTCGATGGTTGTTTAGGCCTATCGGTCGATTGTACTCGTGCCGTGTCGATCGATGAGACTTCTTCGGGTTGGGTGATATATGGTGGTGTGGCGGTCTCGACCGCGAAGCTCTCGCACTGGTAGTCGCTTGCCCAGCTCCCGATTGAGTAGTCTCCCTCTCGCGTGTTGTTGACTGTGTTGTCGAATGATGCGAGGCAAGTAGTATCGATCGATGGGGAGAAGGCCCTGTCGATCGATGTCGCGATTCTGAGGTTGTGGTGGAGAAATCGATCTTCATCTTCTCTAAGGTTTTGACATTCTATAGCTCTCTCCTCCTCGTAATCATCAGTATACTCCTCAATATGAGTAGTATTTGCAGCATGTGGTGGGATGTAGTAGTCGTTCTCCCACTCGTTTACTTCGAAATCACCTTCTGGAAACTCCTCCTCGATCTGATTGAATAGTGAATCGATCGATGACCATGTGTGGCTGTCGATCGATGTCGGTTCACCAGAGATGATCGATGAGACAGTCCTACTATCGATCGATTCTGCGGTCTCTGTCTCGTATTCGCCTTGTGAGTCGTATTCATCTACACAATAGCAAACAGCTACAAGGTCTTAGTCGTCTTGGATCTTCTTAGGGACCTTGATGACTCGTACTGGATCAAAGTAGACTGTAGGGTTGATCAGGGTTAGACAGTTTGTTTGTCTGAAGGTTGCAGACTGCTCCAACTGTGGCTAGGAAGGCTCTTCCAAGTAGCAAAGAAGTAGGTAGGGTTATCTTGACGTCCAAGACATGGAAGTCCACTGGAATTAGGGCTTCTCCTATGGTGACCTCAAGGTTTCTCACAATTCCTCCAGAGTTCTGCTGAGAACAATCTACAAAGATGAACGATTCTTCAGTAGGCTCTATCTTCAGACCTAGATGGTCTGCTATCACCTTGGGTAAGATGCTAACTCCAGATCCTGTGTCACATAGGGCACGTGGGAAGTTGATCCCATGGACTGAGCAAGGAACAACAAACTTCCCTGGATCTCCCTTCTTCTCTAGTTTGATCCTCTTCATCATACTTTCTCTGACTTGGTTGAACATCCTCTTGATGTCTTCTTCTGTCTCCTTGGTTTCTCTGAAAATCATCCACAATCTGTGTGAAAAGTAGGCTTCTTCAAAGGATTTCTCTGTAGGTATCCTTAGAACTCTCTTTCTGAAATTTGCCAACTCTTTCTCATTAACTCCTCTTTTAAGGTGTTTAGGAACCTTCTCTTTCCTTTTTCTGAGAACTCTGCCATCTTTTTCCTTTTCTATCTCCATTGGATCAATAATATCCGTGGGTTTCTTCATTATGGCGGTTGGTGGGTTTCTGGAAGGCTTAGATTGCTCCCGGAGTGCATTAAGTCGTGCAACATCTATCTTGGGAAGTTGCACTCGGCGTGTGATAACTGAATATCGATCGACAGCTTCTGGAGTGTGTCGATCGATTTCTTTATCATTCGGTCGATCGATGGGGCGTCTGTCCTGTCGGTCGACGTGGTAAGGGCTGGGCGGATGTGGGTGTTTTTGCTGCGAACTCCTCGTGAGTAAGTATCTTCACGGCATTGCACTTGTTGGTAAATCCTTCAAGATCCATCGGTCGATGCTCGTCTCGTTCCATCGATCGATTGGTGTTGGCGTACGTCGATCGATGTGGTGATTCTGACATCGATCGATTCCAGTGGTTGCCGCCAATTCTTCCGATCTGGAAGTCTTCCTCTTGCAGCTTCTCTTGCTTTACCACTCTCCAAAAATCATCCTCTATGATAGCACTGACGTTGTGGCCTGTTGTTTCTTCTCCAGTCCCTTTTCCTAAAGCTTCCTGCTTCTTGACAGCTTCTCCTGTCTGAATCACTTGAGTCTCTAGTTTCTTCACATGGGTACTCAAAGCATCAAGCTTTGTGTTCAAAGTGGTGTAGACAGCGTTGATCTTTCAATTGAAGTTCACCTCTAACTGCTGCTGGCTTTCAAGAACTTTGCTGAGCATGTCTTCTAGCTTTCCTTCTGGGGTTGGTGTGGGTGTCTTCATGTAAGATGAGTTTCCATAACTCCTGTTGTTGTTGGGGTTGCTGCTGTTGAAGTTTCCTCTCTGCCCTGCGAAGTTTCTGTTTCCTTAGTTTCAAGACCTCTGAAATCCGGTTCCACATATCCAGTTGACTTCTGCTTCTGTGTAGTCATCTTCTTCATCAGCTTCTGCATCCTCTACTGAGCAGATTTGCTTTTTTAGCAGTTTCTGAACATTGTCAAGTGTAGCTTGTACCTCATTTATCTGTTCCTTTCCAAGGAACGCTGCAGATCTTGCTCTTACAATGTTCTTTGTGCTGTTGCTGGATGCTAGGTTGTCTATCAGCTTCACAGCATCTTCAGGATTCCTCGTGGTGAAGTTGCCTTCACTCGCAGTGTCCAGAGCCATTTGATATTTCAGTGCGATGCCTCTGAAGAAAGTGCAGAGCAGCTGCATTTTGTTGAATCCATGGTGTGTGCAGTCTCGCTGGTAAGACTTGAATCTGATCCAGATATCCTTGAATGACTCTGCAGGCTCTTGATTGAATGTGGCAATTTTCCTCCTTAAGTCTTCAGCGCGCGTATCATCAAAGAAGTTACGCAAAAATGCGTTTTTGATGTCGCTCCAGGATGTAAGAGATCCTGGTGGTAGCTGCTTAAGCCACTGCAAAGCTTCTCCAGATAAAGAGTGTTTGAAGAGCTTACAGAGAAGGTAGTCTACAGGGACTCCATTGGCTTTGATAGCAGATATGAGATCCCCGAACCTCTCCAGATGGTCCATGGGATGCTCACTGGACAGCCCATAGTAAGGTATCTGTCCCACAAGGGTGTAGTACTACGGCTTGAGCTCGAAATCGCCTCTCTGAATAGCAGGGGGACGAATGGCTGATCTGTTGGTGTAGAACTGATCTGGACGGTTGTAGTCAGCTAGTGTTCGAGCAGCCTCTTCTACAGGTTGAACAGCTCCCGTAGGTGCAGTTTCTGGCTCAGGGATTACTTCATTCTGAGCGTTGAGTTTCTGACCTGCTTCATTACGAAGGTGACCTTCTTGGTCACGCAAGTCTCCATTCTCATCTCGTGTAAGAATAATATGCGCAACCATGACTCGCAGAGTAGTATCGATCGATATACGGTTAAGGGTATCGATCGATATACGGTTAGGGGTATCGATCGATGTCGGATGAAAGATGTCGGTCGACGGTGAAGTAGTGTCGGTCGACGTGAAGGTGCGAGTGTCGGTCGACGAAGACGGTGTCTCGGTTGGCAGCGGTGCGTCGGTATCGGTCGACAGGCAGTTGATGGCGTCGATCGATGCGGAACGGATTTCCTTACGGATTGAACGTTCCAAGCTAGCAGGGTCTTCTGAGAACAAAAGTTGGGATTCTTTGTTGCTTCTGATGCTGCTGGGTATGTACCTGAAAAGACAAGAAAAAAATTTTGTGTCAGAAAACAAATTAAAACAAAAATAGAAATAACCTAGACCTAATCAAATTAGATCCTATTGTATCAAAGCTCCCCGGCAACGGCGCCAAATTTGATATCACTCAAATTACCCTAAGGAGTGACTTTACTCTCTCAAATAAGAGGTTCAGTTGTAGTAATTAGGGATCGAATCCACAGAGAGCTAGTGTACAAATAAGATGAAATCTTAATGACTATGCTAGGTTGAAAATTGTTTAAAGTAAAGTGCAGGTTTGCTGAGTAAGGATGAGATTACTCAGTTGAAAGGATTTGGTTTTGAAAACAGTAAAGAAAAGTAGTTAGATTCAGGGTAAGTATTCAGGAATTCAGGATTATATATACTATAAAGGCTAACAAGTTGCTTGCATGATATGTCAGAGCTCAACACTTATTAAATGAATCCATCAGCTCTCGCATTATTTAGACCATCTATTACTTAGATGCTAAATGGTGTTGCGGTCGGCTACTTCTGCCGCTGGTATCGCTCGATAGTTCGATAGGAATATCGACCGATACACCTCTAGCTACGTCGATCGATTACTCTATAGGAGTATCGATCGATACGGCTCTAAGCAAGCTTTATGCGCGAGTTGATACAGTGCTCACCATGATCTAAGATCAGCTTTCGCATATCTCAAGAGGGTCATAGCATGTTTAGGATGTTATCAGGTATTGGATGTAATGAATCAATGCAATCCAAGTTTATGTTCTAGGTAGCTAAGCTAGAAAAGCATTAGTGAACAATCCTAACAATAAATATCACAACTATAGCAATTATAGGCTGGGGCTAATCCCTCATATCCTATTTAAACCCTAAATCTAACAAGTGAATCTACTCAGACATGGCTAAGTAGTTCATAGCAACAAGGTAATAATAGAAGTTCATAGACCTATTAGAGGGTGAATACTCAGGTTCCAATCACAAATATCTTTGGATCTCTCCTCTAGGTCTAGAATTTTATAACCTTTGTTAACAATTAAAGAACTGAAAGAAAATGAGTAGAAGAAGAAGAAACTCTAAAGACTTGTATTACTGTAAAAGGTTTGTATATGAAAAAGACTTGTATGAAAAAAGCTTCTTTTTAATGCCAAAACACTTAGGCATATAAATATATGAGTTCATTAGGTTAAAAAACTCGTCAGGGGCATTTTTGTAAAATGTGATATCTTGGATTTCAAGTTCGGCCAGGTCCAACTTGTTTTTCAGCCGCCTCAGTATCGATCGATAGTACAGGGTGTACATCGATCGATTATGGTCTCGATGTATCGTCCTTCGGCTAATGTGTGTCGATCGATTGCACATAGTGTGCATCGATCGATGTGTAACTCTGACGTCAAACTCTGGTCTTGATCTCGGGTGAACTCTTCTTTAAGCTCCAAAAAGGCACCTAAAACATCACTTTTCTCCAAAATGCTTCTGAACCTGAAAACATACCTAATAGACTCCAAAACATAGATAATAGTAGTAAAAACACTCATATACCATGGGTAAAAACGGGTAAAATCCATGGTATATCAGGGATCTTGCACAACCTAGCAGATCTAAGAATCTGCACAGAAGAGATGAGGAGATCTATCCGCCTTATCAATGAAGCACATGCAGATATGAACCCCGCTGCACCTTGCAATCCTTTTGGAGGATTGACTCGTCTGAAAGCAGTTGAGAGGAAAATTGCTGATATACACTTCTTAGTTGACAAAGAAGTGGAGGAACTCGCATTACGCATAGATACTACGCAGCAGGAGGCTGAGAAGTTTCAACGTCAACTTGATTATCAGGCTGCATCAATTGCATCGATCGACGAACTCAACCTCACATCGATCGATAGGCGATTGACTGAAATCGATGGCCAGATGAAGCTCTTTCCAGAGAAGCTTCACGAGAATCTGCAGAAGCGAAAATTGACCGATAAGCAATCTGTTGCATCGATCGATATCTAGACTTCAGAGATCTGTACCAGAGCCGATTTGGATAAATTAGCTGATGATGTCTACACAGCAATAACAAGCGTGGATGATTCACAAGATAGACGTCTAGATCAAACGTATTTCCCGGTTGTTAACAAGGTTGGAAGCATGGAATCTAGCATAGAAGGGATGCAGAAAGAAATTAAAGCCATTCAGAGACAGCTTGCGAGCAGACCTGCGCCCTTAGAATCGATCGACCAAGCAACCAGCGCATCGATCGATGGACTTCAACAGCCATTGACCAATATTTCAACCAAGGAATCGATCGATACCAGCTCCATCCACAACAAGATGATCCAACGCCTTGATTCAATGCAAGCAGAGCTTAGCGACCTTTCAGAACATGCCTACAGGAAGATAGGATGGCACGCGGTCAGCATTGAAAGTCATGAAGAAAGGATTCAAAGGATCACTGATGAGTTGATTGAGTTAAAGAAGAAACGAACCAGAGAATATGAAGCCACAAGAAGCCTATTTGACGCATGGTTCGGTGAGAAGAAAGATACAGAGGATACTTGTTTCTCAACAAGTACCTGGACTTCATCTCAGTAGCTCATTCCATCCAAAGTCAAGCTAGATGACTATAATCAAAGCGCTGAGTGGGAGGCAACCCACTATTAGGTAGTTTTTCATTTTATTATTATCTTTAGAATTTTATTTTTCGTATTTGTTTTTCTTTGCAGTTACAATTAGACGATTGCCACTGAAATCGACCGGCATGACACTGTCGATATCGATCGACATGAACCTAAAAGAAGCGATCGACGAAGATGACTCAACATCGATCGATACGCATCGTGGTCAGGTATATCGTTCTAAACTTTTTGATATCAGTGTACTTTATTATTACCTATGCCTTCACTGGACTGGTTATACACTGGGGACAGTGTATGATTTAAGTCTGGGGGGATGTTACTGATGTTGTTTACCTTTTGATTTCATCCAAAAATATTTTCAAAATGGTTTTTATTGAGTCAAGAAAGGGATAATGATAATTTTAATTTTCACTTTTTATCTAACCAATCTTTTAGGCACCATTCTTAGATTTGTTGATGCAGAATGTACTATATATGCTAAAGTTGATCACCTATCACCTATCAGCTATGACAACACTTTCATTGATTGTCTGGAGGAACCAAAGCTGATTTCCAACCTTACCTGACAATTCTTTGCTTGTCTTGGGGCTTGGTATACATGGGATCGGATGCTTCAAACAAGTCTGGAAGGTAAAAGCCTTGTGTAGATAGTTTTATCACTCTCTCTCTCTCATTTTCGAAATTAGATTTAATTTTTTATTCAGTTAAAAAAAAAATTCGAAAATTATCTTACATTTATGTTCTAGGATTAGTTAGATATTAACTAGGAAAGAATTCGAACAGGGCTTGGCGGTTACCCCCCTCAAGACTTGATTCATAAGAATTCTATAGGTAAAGGGTTCGAACAGGGCTTCGCAATGAATCCTAGGATATAGGTCAAAAAGAAGTGAACAGGACTTGGTGGCTGCAACCATTAAGGCTTGATTCATAGAAGCCTGTCCAATCTTGGTCAATATCTTGCAAATGAAAGCAAACTTGACTAGGAGAGAAATAGTAGAGAGAGAGGATATAAACTAATTTTTTTACCTGCAGATCCAGATACTTGTTTGAGCAACCTTGCATCCTGTGATCGATACTCCCAAGGTAAAGCCTGCACTTTTATTTTTATGTACAGAAATGAAATCAGTAGAGGGGTTAGTCAGACATGATTGCTAAGTTGTTGGCTAGATGATCAAGGTAGCTTAACTAGGATATTGCATAATGTGCTTCTGTGATTGACAGACTCTTAGATGTGGTTTGCAACAAAGTAGAGGTTATGATTTTAAGTTTGAATTTGATTTAGTCCCTGCTTTTCAAAACCTCTTTCATAAAGACTGCCTGTGTGTTTGCTGAGGACAAGCAAAAGGTTAAGTCTGGGGGAGTTGATATACCATGGATTTTACCCGTGTTTACCCCTGGTATATGAGTGTTTTTACTACTATTATCTATGTTTTGGAGTCTATTAGGTATGTTTTCAGGTTCATAAGCATTTTGGAGAAAATTGATGTTTTAGATGCCTTTTTGGAGCTTAAAGAAGAGTTCACCCGAGATCAAGACCAGAGGTCGACGTCAGAGTTACACATCGATCGATGCACACTCTGTGCAATCGATTGACACACATTAGCCGAAGGACGATACATCGAGATCATAATCGATCGATGTTCACCTTGTACTATCGATCGATACTGAGGCGGCTGAAAGACAAGTTGGACCTGGCTGAACTTGAAGTCCAAGATATCACATTTTACAAAAATGCCCCTGACGAGTTTTTTAACCTAATGAACTCATATATTTATATGCCTAAGTGTTTTGGCATTACAGACAAGTCTTTTTTCATATACAAGCTTTTACAGTAATACAAGTTTTCATAGTTTCTAAGAGTTTCTTCTTTTACTCATTTTCTTTTACTGTTTCATTACTTTGCAAGTTCTCAATAAAGTTCTATTCAGTTCTTTAATTGTTAACAAAGGTTATAGAATTCTAGACCTAGAGGAGAGATTCAAAGATATTTGTGATTGGAACCTGAGTGTTCACCCTCTAATAGGTCTATGAACTTCTCTTATTACCTTGTTGCTATGAACTACTTAGCCATGTCTGAGTAGATTCACTTGTTAGATTTAGGGTTTAAATAGGATATGAGGGATTAGCCCCAGCCTATAATTGCTATAGTTGTGATATTTATTGTTAGGATTGTTCACTAATGCTTTTCTAGCTTAGCTACCTAGAACATGAACTTGGATTGCATTGATTCATTACATGCAATACCTGATAACATCCTAAACATGTTATGACCCTCTTGAGATATGCGAAAGCTGATCTAAGATCATGGTGAGCATTGTATCAACTCGCGCATAAAGCTTGCTTAGAGCCGTATCGATCGATACTCCTATAGAGTAATCGATCGACGTAGCTAGAGGTGTATCGGTAGATATTCCTATCGAACTATCGAGCGATACCAGCGGTAGAAGTAGCCGACCGCAACACCATTTAGCATCTAAGTAATAGATGGTCTAAATAATGCGAGAGCTGATGGATTCATTTAATAAGTGTTGAGCTCTGACATATCATGCAAGCAACTTGTTAGCCTTTATAGTATTTATAATCCTGAATTCCTGAATACTTACCCTGAATCTAACTACTTTTCTTTACTGTTTTCAAAACCAAATCCTTTCAACTGAGTAATCTCATCCTTACTCAGCAAACCTGCACTTTACTTTAAACAATTTTCAACCTAGCATAGTCATTAAGATTGCATCTTATTTGTACACTAGCTCTCTGTGGATTCGATCCCTAAGTACTACAACTGAACCTCTTATTTGAGAGAGTAAAGTCACTCCTTAGGGTAATTTGAGTGATATCACTGAGCCCGTTGACTTGCATTGACTTCATACCCTAAATCAGGGGTATTACATTCTCCCCTCCTTAAATGAATTCGTCCTCGAATTCACAAGGCACTGCTAGCTTCTGCTACCACCTTTTGAATTTTCTTCAGCTTGTTCCTAACTGCTTCTGACTTAGTCTTCCACCATATCTTCCTCCTTCTTATTGGTTCTCAACTTCGGTTACTTGCTTCATCCGGTTCTTCAATCTGTCGCTTGGTCCACCATCGTTGATGCTGTACTTGCTTCCACCTTTTGATAACATCATTTGGTCAAACTCTTCTTCTACCACTTGGAACTAATCTTATTCTTCCTTTGCTTTGATTCTCACTTCGCAGATGTCCTCCATCCACCGATCTTCCTTAACAATTCTTGGTTCCTTCTTGAATTTGCTCGCCGCCATTTTTAGTACTATCTTTGCCACTTGATATCACTTCCATGTTGCCACCATTCCACTCTTGCTACACCATGATATCACCATATATCCGTCTCATGCTCTTGAATCTCCATGTGGCTAAGCACCATGCTTCTAACCAACGTCTCCCCTCCTTGGAAACAACTCGGTCTTGTTCACAATGTAAACATCAAATTCATGCTCAAGCTTCATACTTTCTTGGACTCTTCGTTCAATTGCTCCAGTTCTTGATTATCTTCCTGACCCTCTCCGCTGGATACTTGGGCGCTACACTTCAATTTGGTTCCATATCCTTCCGAGATACAACCATATTCCTTAAGCACTCCATACCTTTCCATGATACCTCCAAATACCACTTCCTTGGATATGCTCAGGTCTTTTTACCTTCCGCATTACCATCACTGGCAACTCCACCATTTGCACCTACTGATGCCTCCAACGCTTCTTGGATTCCTCAAATTCAAATACCACCATTTACTCTGGCTTTTTACAACACGCCTTTGATGAGTACATATTGATGACTCGGAGCCTTTTCCATGCTTCACTAACTTCCATCAATGCCGCCTCTGATTCTTGATCCACCTGATCAATCACTCCGTGTCCGCACACCTCTGATGACTCTGAACCCTCACACTGACAACTCTGGACCCATGCACACTCACTGCTGGTCTTCACCACGGTCGCCTCTGGTTCCAGTCGCACACACAAGCTTTTCGAACACTCATGACATGGTTCGTGTCCTTCCGACACCACACTCATTCTCAACACATCAATGGCTACAAATAAGGGTCGGTTACCTAAACTCTAGTGTTCACACATTCTAATCACAACCAGAATCCCTAAAGCGAGGTTCAACTACCACACCCTAACAAGGTCTACACACTAGACTACACTTGCTTCCCGGACACACCGTCCACAACACTTCACACAACAAGGTTGCACGCACAAGACCACAATGACATGATAATAAAGCAACCTAGCTAATGCAACTACACAATGCAATATTACAATTTCTAGTCTAGATGCACACAACTCAAAATAAGCATGAGGGAACTCAGCCTCAAACCTCAATGCAACACACACACAGCATCTAGACTACAAGCACTTAGCAACTCTAAAGCATGCAACAACACAATGCAAAATTACAACAGCAACACATGCAAGAGAAGGATCAGAACCCAATTACCTTAGCCCCCACGGGCTCCATCATCAGGGCTCCTAGAAAGGTCAAGGTTTCTATGGTTTGATCCTCCTGTTGCAGATGAGGTTGATCGAGCAGGGCTGGTAGGAGGAACGACGGAGATGGGTACGGCTCGGGTTACGTTGGTCATTGGGCAATCTGCGACGAAGTGTCCACTTCTTGTACACGTAGTACATACTGCAAAACGGCTCAACTCTGGCTGGTCTCTGACTCTTGGACATGCTCGACCACGATGATCACTCAATCCACACAAGGCACAGTCTTCTGTCATTCCCATGGTTTCCCATGTTCCTCGTAGAGTTCCGCTTGTTCTGGTCATCCCATTCTGAGTACCTTCCATCATCTGAACTTCTCTTTCCGTTTCTTGCTGAACTTCCATATCCACTTCTCTTGCTTCTGGTCCGACTTCTTGATTGGTTGGTGACGACTCCATTGGCATTGGTGAGTAATGGTACTCGTAGTATGGGTCAAAGGATTGTCCAATACTTTCCATGCTGTAATCAAGAGATCCTCCAAGTGAAAATGCTGGACTCCAAGCTAGCATCGGAATCCATGGACTGTTCTCACGGGAACTGATGTCCATGATGTTGACGGCCACTGTGCTGTCTGATGAGATCTCGATGACTTCTGGTGGGGGTGGTTCAATGATCTCCACATCTGATGAACTGATCTCCATTGCTTCCCAATATTCATTGCCATAGCCGTACTGGAAGTTGACTGAGTCGGATGATGCTTGCGGATTGACTCCCACGTCTTGGAAAATGTTCATGTGCTCCAGATGATCGGACTCTTCTTCGATTTCTTCAAGTACTTCAGCTTCTTCAAATTCAGATGACCCGGTCTCGTGCGAGCTCTCACTGCTCTCAACCACATTCTCCTCTTCAAAGTTGGAATCAGACTCGGATTCGCTTGAATCACTCGACGAGCTGGACTCACTCGATCCATCATACCCAACCGTACCAGATGACTGCCCAACAATCCTCAACCGTACCACATTCCTCATCCTCGGCCTGCCTCCACCCTGTCGACTTCCAACACCAGAAACTGCAACACAAGCACAAGGATAGGTCCTAAATTCCCAAGTACTAATCTAACATACCTAGTCCTAAGCAGAGGACGTGCTAGTGCCCTAGTGATGTTGTTTGCGACTCCTTTTGACTCGATAAAACATTTTGAAAACCCGTGAACGAAAGCATGATCATATAACCATGCTTTGATACCACCATTTGTAACACCCCCGAACCGTCCTAGGCCGGACCAACCCAGAACGACTTCGGAAGCGTCACAAGGGTGGCGAGAACCGCAGCCGATCCGACCAAGACTCGAAACAAATTCAAAGTCTCGACCAGTCCGACCACAGAACCCGCCCCTCTCGACCTCGGCCTAAGGTCGGCCAACCCGTACCTTGGTCAAGAGTTGTGTAAGTTTGGACAAAACTCAATATCAGCGTTACAACGGGGATTTTTAATAAACAAACATAATTTTATTTATTTTACAAAGTTTGGGAACTCGACTAATGTCCTTGAAACATAACAGTGGAAACGAAATAAAACACGAGTCAAACGGGTACCCATGAAAAACAAAACAACGGAAAACAGCAACATCCTTGCTCCTTGCAAACAACAACAGAAAACTACGCCTGGCACCGTCCTCCGACCCCGCTAACGCCCGACCCTCTAGGGTTACCTGCAATGCACAACAAGGGGGAGTGAGTAATCATAAAATTACTCAGCGGGCTCCCAAACAAAAACAACAAAATCCCCCAAGCCTTGCCCCAAACACACAAGCAACAATGCAATGCTATGCTAGTAAATAAACGTGCAACTACAATACACCAAAGATGTAACCATGCAACATCAATGCCCAAAGTTACACCCCAAGTCTCCTCCCCGAGACAAAAGCACAGGGCACACACCCGTCCAAGCCTAGACTCGACGCCTAGACGCAACTCTCAAAAACAAAACACAAAGGCCTTTCACTCTTTGGAGAAGCCCTGCCCCCTCCCACACGTCCGACCATAAACACACAAGTCACATGATCGGAATCACCGGGAATTGGTTCACTCCCAATCTCACCCGGGCCGCAGCGTCCCGCACCGCTTCGTCCATGGGCGCTACCCACTTTCCTTTGACAAGCAATGGAGGGGCGGCTAACTCCACCACTGGAGAATCAGGTCCATCCCCTGATCTCACTCCAGGGTCCGCGCAAACTAGTCTAGATGCAACTCAATACACTAGCTTGAGGGAGCTCCGCCTCTAACCAACACGCATTGCATCCTAGACCAAATGCACCTCACACTCACTCGCTCTCACACACTAGTCTAGACCCGGCTACACACACACATAAGCATGAGGGAGCTCGGCCTCAAACCTCCATGCACACGCGGTCTAGACACACAAAATAATCTAAGCGAGTGCCTCACTAAACTTAACCCGGCAAAAGAGAGAATAACACTCTCATCTCTACACACCCCAAAACTAGACCCACCATGGTCTATTCACAATACATGACTACATGCCATGTAATGCACCTCACACACAAATGCATATGACTCGCCATGAGAGAGTCTCACTCACCTCTCATGCGACCAATCTCAACAACATATGCAAACTACACAACACCATGATGCATGCATGTAATCTATCACTTTAACTACACAATACATGATACAATATCAACACACCCGACAAGAGAGAGACACTCTCAACCTCTTGCGGTTCAATGCATGCATGATACCATCTAGATAACCATGCAACTCACTAAGCATCAACAACTTCACAATATCTAGATGATAACCACTTAATGCATGCACATACTAGCAACCTAGCTCACGGTTCTAGCACCCATTTCTAGCAACCTAACTCACAATGCTTTAAACACATCAAAACACTCATGCGTGGGGTTTACCAACTCCTCACACAAACACACACAAACTGCAAAAGCGGTTTAGCTTCAAGATCACCACGATCTAAGCTCTCCACCTGCAACCACACACGGTTATTCACACCCAACAAACACACACCCACACAGGGAACCCACCTAGGTCTTCACACACCAGAAAGAAGCTCCAAAAGCTCAAGACCTAAGGGTTACACCAAAACCGATCAAAAGAGGCTAAATGAGCTAAGAGGGTAAGGAACCTTTAAACGACAAAACTAAAACCTTACCACCTCTCCTAGCACACCACAAGGTCTCCTAAAGCTAGGATAACACACGCAAAAAGCCTCTAACTCACCTCACTCACTTAATAAAAATCTAATGGTTTTTGGAAACTTTCTCTCTCAAGAAGCAACCATAAGATCGTTTGAGAGAGAGAGACCAGGGGTGCTTAAACCTTTAAAACTGAGGCATAAGGGTCCTATTTAAAGCCAGAGAATGAAGTGTGAACACATCCTTCATGAGTGAACACTTGTCCACATTTTATGACCAAAATCCATGAATGAGGAAAATTGCAATGAATCTTCTTCTCCACGTCTCATCTTCTAGAAGAAATACCACCCTCCTGGTCTCATTCAGTGTACAAAAACTCAGCTCCAAAATTTCTCCCGAAGTTACCTTGCCACCACACCACTTTTTAGCCTTAAAATGGCTTCAATGAAGAACACATACTAACTCTAGGACTTAGGCTTGTTTCCTCAGTTTTCCTAGACCTACATGTTCTGTAGAAGAGCCAATGCATGTCCACTTCCGTGCCTGACATGTTTCCACACTCCCTTCTCCTTAATCATTAAACAGCAAATTTAAGCCCCTTTGGCACTCTTGGGTCTTCAACCTTCAAAATCTAATTCTTGGTGATCCAGCCCACTCCAATACACTCTATGGACTCCAAATGAACTCTTGAGGTCGTGGGTTTAAGGTATAAATCGAATTCCTTGACCCAAAACTCTCAAACCCGATTGTAGTCCATTATGGTACAAAAAGTATCCTCATGTTTTCTCCCTCTCTTGATATCCTTTGCTCATGATTCCTTCACCAAAAGACTCCTTAATTTATCCTATATCATCTCCAGAAATTATGGAAATTTATCCCCTCCACGTGGCACACTCCCATTGGATGCTTGGATAGCTTATGTGGACCAATAGGGTACTTTCTCTCTCCTTGGACTTTTGTTGACTTTGACTCTTGGGTTGAACACTTCCAAAAGTGTAGAAATTGTAAAAAATTATCTTCTAAGATCCTTGACCATGTTTTTCCATCTTGATTTGGCTTCCTTAGCTCTTGGTTAGCTCATCTTGACCATATCGGCCAAAACTGCCTTCTTCCGGACCATCTTGGTATTCTCCTGGTTTTGGCTTGACCAAACTCCCTTGAATGTCTTCAAACACCTCAATATGGATCCTAGGTTTACCCTATATTGATCTCCAAGCTTTTGGAATCAAAATAGTCTTCTTCGTCCTTTGCCCGCCAAACCTCTGTCTCGACCATCTCTGGAAGCTCTTTCGATCACCATCACTTTGGCTCATTCCAACTTCATTCTGACTCGACCATAAGTATTCTTTTACCCCATAATGATGATTGATATTGAGTCCCACTTGATTTGTACACTTTGGAATTTCGCCATGCTCGGCCTTGGCCACTTCAAAGCTTCGGTTCTGTCTCCTCGGCCAAGTCTTGTTTTTACTCGACCATTCTTCAAAATTCCTCGACTGAACCTCTATTCCAGTCTTCTAATAGCTTCTCCATCCAAGTCTGGCTTGATCTGATCCCGTTGACTTGCGTTGACTTCATACCCTAAATCAGGGGTATTACACTGCCGATCGTCGGACCTCTACTTCGGCTACGAGGAGTTGTCTGGTGGCTTTTTGGTCACCCTGCAGGGTTTGGATTCGTCCCCCTGCCCCAGGGAATTTGATGCATTGGTGGTAAGTATATGCGAAGGCTTGCATCGAGTGTGTCCACGGTGTCCATAGAATCGCGTTGTATGGCGCATTGGTTTCGATGACCGAGAATTTGACGATTCGCGGGATGCCGTTGGCTATCACATTGAGGCGAATGGTGCCAAGAAGCCTCTCGGAAGATCCGTTGAAACCAGTAAGCGTGCGGGAAGACGAGTGTTCACTTGAAGATCAAGTCCACCGAGCTGCCGGTGTCGATGAGTACTCGGCTGACATCGCAATCACCGATGACTAGTTCGACTAAGAGCGGGTCATTGTGGGGTAAATGGACACCGACGGTGTCCTCGACAGAGAATGTTATCTCAGCTTCACTCGTGTCGTATATCGGCCATCTTTTCGCCATATCTGCTCGTCGGCTAAATTGCTTAACAGACCGGACGGAATCTTCGCATGGTGGGGAGCCGCCCATGGTGACATTCAAAGGGAGCTCTGCTGTCCCCGTCTTTTTAGTGGACAATTTGCTGCAGAGATCGAAGGACTGTGGGTGATACTCGCTTGCTCCTTCGGCTCCGGTCTTCTGGTTTGGCAGGAGCGAGTTCAGTCGGCTAAGCTTTTTCCGCAGATCGGAGGTTGTTGACAATAGCTTGGCGTGTAGGTCACCTTGTTGACGACCGTATTCGTTGGTTTCCGGTACCGTCGGGTCTGTCGCAGGAAACTTTAGCCACTGATGAACGTCGGTACTGGAAAGTTTTGCTTTTCTTGCTTTGGTGAGCGAGGTGCACAAGTCCGTAACGCTGGGACGACCTCCATTGTTGTTGGCTAAAGCGTTCAAGTGGTGGCGTATTTCGCACGAGGTGAGCCTTTCGTCTGCTGGGAATTCGAGTAATGCTCCTCGGGTTTGACAGGGGCCTTGCGTTTGGCGTCAGGCTCGGGTGAAGATGGCGGGCCGGATAGAATGACGCTGACGTGGTTGCGGTTTGGCGGTCGCTTGACGTTGCTGTCGGAGTCATCGTTTTGCTGAGGGGCCTGGTTCTCTGTTGTCTCGTCCGCCGCTGGCTTGTTTGTTTGTTTGCCCCTCCTGTCTCTGTTTCGTCTCCCGCTCCTTCCAGCTTTTGCTGTCCGTGGAGCGCTGGGTTCGGCGCTGGGACGGTTGGAGGGGAAATCGGTAAACAGATGGCGGAGCCGGCGTCCTCATAATCGGTAACCTATTTCAACATCTCTCATGCCTTCTTTAGAAACTATTCATTCATCTGCAGCCTTACCTAGCAGAAAGGCAAATTTATACGTGTCTTAATAAACCGAGAATGAGCAGAATTTAACTAATGCTTCAGGTTTCGATCTACCTTGACAACTTCAACAGGTTTGGTTAATGCAGTGGAAAAAGCCCCAGCAAGACATTGGTAGACCCAAATGCCCAATCGAAAGTAACTTTGGTGGGTTCGTATAATCCCAATCTGAGAGCCTAAAGCACTGATCTAGTGAGAGCAGGAGTCAAACCCAAGTATAAAGACCTAGGGGCTAAGCCCTTCGTTCATTATTTGAACAAAGATTCCGGTCTGAGAAAGACATTTCAAAGAACACTTGAAAGAGTTAAAATCTAAGATCACCTATAACATCAAGAGGTCTGTACATATATAACATTATATTACCATTCCAATTAGAGGGCCTCTTTGTCCAACATGCTGCATCTGCAATCTTACTTTCCATACATCTGAAAATGCAAACAAGGAGATATCTTCTAAGTCCCTAACTTTAAATCCCACATTATATGCCAAACGACAAACTTATGTACTGACCCAAAAGAAAAAAAAATACAAGAACAAGAACATTTTGCTACATTATCCAGAGATATATCCTAAGAGGAAACTTGAAAATTCATCACACCAGTGCTACAAACCTCCACATAGGCGGTTTTTCGACCAATCCGAATTTTTTGGTTTTCGGTTCATGTTCGATTATGGATTCTAAACCGATCAGCACATTTCCAAAACAATTCGGTTTTATTTCCAAGACTAGATATATGGACCAGTGCGTTGCACGGGTTTTATTTGATGTTTTAATTTCACGAACACATAAAAAGAATGAAAATATTTTTTCACATTATTTCTTGGATTTTCATTATATATTGGTGACTTATTTTAGTAACAATAATCTGTTTTCTTATATAAATTTTGATTGGTATTTCTATTTCAATAATCATGGTGTTTAAATAGTATATTAATATTTTTATTTTTTAATAAATACTTCACTTTTAATTATCTTTTCAAAATAATATTAGTTGTAGTTAATTGAAACATATAGAACTGTGAACTCTCTATATTGTTTGTATTGTGTAAGACAAATTAAAAACAACACAATTTAAAATATTAATGTTACACAACACTTATCAATATGTATTATTGATAGTCAGCTAAATATCGAATATATTGCTAGATAAAATATCAAATTTGTTTACTTTAACATCCATAGTGTGATTTTAACCTTTTTTCTATATATCAAATATTATTGAATTTTTTTTGACATATAATATTTTGTAAAACATTATTGTCGCTATGTTTTAATAATCTGAAGCTCTCCAGTTGTAGTGACTCTTGATAATGCAACGTATAATTGTAAGACTGGACTTGGCAAATATAGACCAACCTCTTAAGCTTTGACCATAACTCTTGTTGATAGTCATTGCATAGCAAACTCGTATAGGAAATTGAAGTCTTTTTAGTTTAAAAGGTCATCTTGCAGTTGTTGGTATGATATTTATTATAGGAATAAAAATCCGTTTTACCACATAACTTCCAAGTTAGGATTTCTGGTTCAATAATCATGTTGCCTAGGAGAGTTATTAGTAACATTGTTGTATTGCAAAGTCTTTTTCTTTGATTTAAATTCCTTAATAGTATGACCTACAAAATTCCATTGCAAGTTGTACTCTTTGATTTAAATTCCTTAGTAGCATGATCTACAATAGCATAACCAATTTTATATGTCTATAAGAACAAACACAAATAAGTATAATCACATATAAGCATAATAGTCACATTAAGTTGCATATGTACAAACATCTAAGTATAACTGTAGTAATAACTAACGTACAACAGCATAATTTTTTTTTAAAGAAAAATTAACATTAGTTTAATGTGAAGATCAAGATATCTAGTTATTTTCTCAACATGCGACACCCGAAAAAATATAACACTCATAGATGTGAAAGAACATGCATAAAAACTCAAATAATATTTTTCTTATATCTCTTATTATGTTTGGTGGCCAAGTATAAGAACTGACAAAATATGAGAGAGCTTAGTCACACACACACACACACATATATATATATATATATATATATATATATATATATATATATATATATATATGTGAATAATTATAGTTCATTTTGGTTTATGATTTTTAAAAAGAAAAGAGCTTAATCACATATATGGATGTGAATAATTATAGTTCCTTTTGGTTTATGATTTTAAAAAAGAGAATTAACTATTTAAATAGAAAAATTAATTATTCATAAAAATTATTCTACAAATATTTTTTGATTAGGATTTGAAGAAAGAAAAATTACTATTAAACACTCTTTTAAAATTTTCTTATGTTTAAGATTTTAGAAAAGGATAATAATAATTATTATCAAATTTTTATGATTAAATTTTCTTTCGAAATTTAGAAAATAAAATTAGTATTAAATTATTTGAAATTTTTTTGTTTAAAATTTTAAAAATAAAACAGTAGAGAAAAATATTATTAAATAATTTTAAAATTACATTTTTAAAAAAAATATTTTATTATCTTTTTATATATTTTATTAATCATGAAATATTTGAACACATGTTAAAATTTTAAAAGGCAAATTAACATCAAAGAATCTTTTACAGTTATGGTTTTTGGATTTTAGAAAAGGAAAATCAGTATTAAATAAATTATTTTACAAATCTTGTTTTCGTTAGGATTTTGAAAAGGGAATTTTTCTAGAAAAATCACTATCAAATAATTTTTACTATTAAGTAGTTTTGAAAATTATTTTTTCAAAATTAGTTTTTCTATTTTCTTAGTATAATATTTTTAATCATGAGATATAACACATGTCACAATATTAAAAAGAAAATTACTATCAAGTAATCTTTTGCAATTATAATTGTTTAAGATTTTAAAAATGGAAAATTATTATATAATTAATTTTTAACAAAAATCGTTTTTATTATCTTAGTATATTTATCTTTTAATAATGAGATAGTTTAACACATATCACAATCTTAATATTTTCAAATTTTTTTTTTGGAATTTTAAAGAAAAATTTCTAATTAATTATTATTAAATATTTTTAAAGTTTTCCTTTTACTATTAAATAAATTTAAAACTAATTTATTTCAAAATTATTTTTTATTATCTCAGTATTTATAATTTAAATCATTATATATTTTAACAAATTTTACAATATTAAAAGAAAAATTACTATCGAATAATCTTTTGTAACTATCTTTTGCTTACGATTATATATCGTCATCTTAAAATTTTATTAACAGATGTTCATGATCATGTTAACTAGTAACTTTGAGGAAAAGCTTTAGTTCAAACAAAAATAACCGAAATCACAAATTACCTGAACATAACCGAAATTCTCTCTATAAAACCCAGTTTTAATCGAAAAGTCTAAATTTTTTGGTTCGCTTCCTGGGATTGAAGCGACCGGCGGGGAGATATCTCCGATCATCGTTAAAAGTAAATAATTTTTCTTCTTGGGAAATGGTATCTATCCTTTTTCTATCTGCGTCGTGCGAAACGCGTCGATCTTGTAAGAACTTCGCCGGTTATTAATAGCCGTCAGATATCATAAATAAATCTGTACCGTTGGATCACGGATCATCTCTCTTACTCCTCTCGAAGTTTCTCTCTCTCTCTCTCTCTCTCACTCGCAGGGTTCTAGGAAGTTTCAGAACGATGCCAAGGTATGGGTTCGAGATCTTCATAGTTACACTATACATATATGATTATGCAGCTTCGATATTAGGGTTTCAATTAGTTGTTTATGTTGATTTTTCGCAGGTATTATTGTGATTATTGCGACACTTATCTCACCCACGATTCCGTAAGTCTTAAACCTACCTTCCTCTTTAATCGCCGGCGGTATCAATTAGGTTTCCGATTTAGATTCCGTTTAAAAGCACTATGGCTATTCACTTGGTACATTGGTTCGACTTGGCTAAGCTACTTAGTGAAGATGATTGAGGAATCATGCTTATGAATTTCTGGTAAAGATCGATTATTGTCTTAAATGGTGAGTATTTTTATTTTTATTTTGCAGCCATCGGTGAGGAAGCAGCACAATGCTGGTTACAAACACAAGGTACCTACCTAAGCAATCCAGAATGTTTATATATGTTGCTTGGTGTTAGTAATTTGAGTTTTGATGATGTTCTTCAGGCGAATGTGAGAATATACTATCTGCAATTTGAGGAACAACAAACTCAGAGTCTGATTGATCAGAGGATTAAAGAGCATCTTGGCCAAGCTGCTGCGTTCCAACAGGTTGGTGGTGTGTTTAATCAGCATATGCTCGCCAGACCTCGCCTTCCTATGATGCCACCACCTGGGACTATGCCTATGGGGATGCGTCCTCCTGTGTTGCCTAGACCCATGATTCCTGGTCAAGGTAATTTTTCTCTTACGAGAATTATAACTCTCTTGTCGCGCGAATGTTCAGTACAAAGGTTTAGGTAGTAACTCTCGTAGTCGTAGTTACACGTTGATGAGAAGAGAGCTTACTTTGTAAAGGAACTACATCTATAATATGTGGATTGAGAAGCATGTGTGGTATGAAACTGGGGCTTAGATTGTAGACTATATAAACTTCATATATATAGATGGTTCGTTTCTTCGTTGCATTCATTATTTTTTGAATTGACATGTAATATTGTACTTTTGTCAGGTTACATTCCTCCTCCGGGTGTACCTCAGATGCTGGCACCGCCTGGTGCTCCTCTACCTCCACCTCCACAAAACGGTATGCTTAGACCACCAGGAATGGCTCCACTACCACGTCAAGGTGGTGGACCACCTCCCAATTATAATGGACTTCCTCTTCCTCCGCCTCCTCCATATCATACAAATCCAGCTGCTACTGCTCCACCAAGTGGTGGTGGCTTCAGCAATCCGAACCCCGGTGCTGAATCTCCTGAAAGCAATGAGGAGAGTTTAGGTCAGATGAGTCATTTTTTATCCCGCCAAAGATTCTCAGAAGAGGTTTAGAAGAAATTCATGTGAAGCGGTTTAGAAGTAATGCATGTCAAATGCATAACTTTCATGTCATAGATTCTCATTTCTGTAGAATGATGGAGAGCTAAAAGTATTGATTTGTTGTGGTCTCTTAAAACAAACAGGTAAGATTTATGAAACACTTGATCAAATGGCTTCATTCATTGCTGGAAGTCTTGGACCAATCAGTAGATCACTAAATGGGCAGAAGTGGATGTGTTGCTTTAAACTTTGTGTTTCTTTTGTTTCCTAGAAGAAACAATCCCTGCAACAATAGAATACCAAATAATTTTGAGGTTTGCATCTGACCAGTTTCTCTTATATTCATTCAAAACATCTATGGAAAAAAATAAGAGGGAATTATTGATAGCCAGTATGGTGTATAAGTGATTAAAAAAAAGAATAAGAATTAAACCTTCTTCTGTTTCTTGATTCGGCAAGCCTTGAGATCTCCTTCTAAAGAAATCACTTCTGCCATTAATTTTCTTTGGCGATGCAGGGTTTGCAACATCCAAATTGATTGACACGAAGAGTCTCGTCTTGTTACACTTATGGTACTTGTAACCTACTTGACAGAGTGTTGGTTTCCCTTCTGTCGTTAGCTGAGCTATAGCACCTCAAGCTTTTTCCTAGGAGGGGCGTGATGCCTTTGTCTTGTGGCCCTGTGATGTCTCTATCCACATAAGTTGAGAAAACATGTGTTACGAGAAGCAATAAAAGCTAGGATCTAATGAGAAGCGATGAATTCATTATAATCAAATCGATTACAAAGATAATGATAATGGATATCTCTCACCTCCCTTACAATTTGAGTGATCAAACACTCGATAATCAGATCTTTACACAAAGCGGTTACTACATAGGCTAAGGCCACACCTTGGCACATGTTTCTTCATCCGTTAGAGACATCCACTGATACTTAGCATTATTATTCTGCAGATAAGAGGATAAGGAACAACTATCCTTCTCTTAGAGAAGCTAACTCGTCTTTCTACAGGCTTTGTAACGTCAAAAGGCTTATTTTGATTGGGACAAGTCCTCGACATTCCTATCGTACTGGTACATTACTGGCGGGTGCACGTAAGAAGATGCAATAGCAGAGACTTTTTTACCAGATCTCTCTGTCACAGTGAATTTTCTCCTCTTCTTACAGGTTGGGAGCAGTAAGCAGAACACTCCAGTTGTCTATTTCAGGCCTACCCTCAATGGAGATTACTGACTTGTTCCTTCATTTCTGATACACGGGCTTCTTCGTTCGAACAGGGAGGCATACAGTAAAGCACTCATTACTTCAGCTCAGCAGAAATCTGAGCATTTGTGCCAGCATCAATAAAATCTTCCTCAGAATTCGACAGCTCCTTTGACGGTTTATCCTGAAACTGAGCATCCATCTTCGAGATCAACATGATGCCATGACTCAAACCCAATGTGTGTGTTCCATCTTGTAACGTTTAGCAGAACTGTTGTGCATAAATCTATATGCTGAGTCTTTCCAACTGTTGTTGGTTTAAGCTTGAGATAACTTGTCGAGCAAGTTATATATTTTCCTACCGAGTTATGGATTAGGAAAAAGGAAAGTTTACAATGTTTAGGAGTTATCTTAATATTATGTGTCATGTGGTTTTAGAAAATATGAATCACTGTATAAAGATATGCAAGGGTGTTTGCATAATCTAAGAGTTTAAGGTGATTGTGTTGTGTACTTGAGTTTTGAGTTATTTTGTCAAGTTGATATAAAGAGAATTATTCTTTATACTTTCACAATCCTTTAGACTTTATTTGGTATCAGAGCAATAAACTTAGAACGTGAGGTTAATCGATCATGGGTGACACAAAGGAAGAAGATATCGTTGGGACCAAACTGAAGGAGACCGGACCATCCTCCATCAAGTGCCCTATGTTAACAGCTGCAAATTATACAGTATGGTCAATGCGTATGAAGATTGCTCTAAAGGTTCATAAAGTCTGGGAGGCAATTGAGCAAGGAAGTAAAGACGAAGACAAGAATAACATGGCAATTGCTTTGTTGTTTCAATCTTATACCAGAAGCATTGATCTTACAAGTAGGAGAGCTTGACAGTTCGAAAGCCGTCTGGGATGCTATAAAAGCTCGACATGTAGGTGCTGATCGAGTACGTGAAGCTAGGCTGCAGACCCTGATGGCGGAATTCGACCGCATCAAGATGAAAGAGACATATACGATCGATGTATTTGTGGGAAAGCTTTCGGAAATTTCATCAAAGTCAGCGGCCCTTGGAGAAACTATTGACGAACCGAAACTTGTGAAGAAATTTCTGAAAAGCTTGCCACGAAAGAGATACATTCACATCATCACGGCTCTTGAACAGGTTCTCGACCTCAATACAACCAGTTTTGAGGATATCGTTGGAAGATTGAAGGAGTATGAAGAAAGAATTGGTGAAGAAGAAGAGGAGCAGCAAGAGAACAGATTATGTATGTGAACACTGAAACTAGACAACCTGTTCAAGATAATTACAGAGGTAACAGAGGAAGAGGACAAGGTGGTCGTTCTTATTGGAGAGGAGGAAGAGGTCATGGTCGATCCTACTACTATCAGTCATACCGAGGTGAAAGAGATGACTCAAAGATTATGTGTTACAAATGCGATAAACTAGGTCACTTCACTATGCTTCCGACTGTCCTGATAGATTGCTGAAATTCAGGAAGCTACTGAGAAGAAGGATGACGAGACACATGAAGCTGATAACCTGATGATGCACGAGGTGGTGTATTTAAATGAGAAGAAGGTGAAGCCGAGTATGTTTGAAGCCGACTTGGATACAAACAACCTGTGGTATTTCGATAATGGTGCCAGCAATCATATGAGCGGAAGAAAATTGAACCTTCTTCTTTGATCTCGACGAAACTGTTTCAGGAAAGGTGAGATTCGGTGATGATTCCCGTATAAATATTGCTGGAAAGGGCTCGATATGTTTTATATTCAAGAATGGTGAGAAGAAAGTATTGCACAATGTGTACTTTATTCCAGACTTGAAGAAGGGGTGGGCACGGGTCAAGTACTTGCTGTTTTAGCTATACTTGACACCCGACTTACCCCGTTCAAGTATTGAAAATTTTGCCTTGCTACTTGACTTGTTTAAAGCAAGTACTTGATCTTTCAAGTACTTGTAATTACTTGTCTTGACTCGTTATCTAGATAATATGGACCACCACCAAAAACTAAAACTGACTTTATGTATATCCATGTCCAATTTGTGAGTAAAATAGTGTTGACCATATGTGTGAAGGTGAAAAATCATTCTATTTGTAAGCGTAGGTTAAGTTTTCTTAAAAATTATTTTTCCGATATGAGAATACCAATATGGAATAAATGACAAAGAAAGTCATTAATACACTAGGTTGTTATAGATTTGTATCTCAAAACATTAGTTATATACATTTTCCAAATTCATTAGTTATTTCATTCCACGAAGAAGACATTTTACACAAATCTAATACAATTAAGTACTTTTTACGAGTACCAAGTATTAACAAGGCGGGTACTAACATTTTTTTTACTACTTGTTACTTGACTCGTATTCGCAAGTAATATATTATTGCTACTTGGTACTCGACTTGCTAGTGATAAGTACTTGTTTTTTTCAAACAAGTACGAGGCAAGTAGCGAGTACGGGGCAAGTACCAAGTATTTTTCCCAGCCCTAACTTGAAGAGTAACATCAGCAGCCTTGGACAAGCCACTGAAGAAGGGTGTGAGGTTCGTATGAAAGATAATCTCTTGGTCTTATATGATCGAGCTGGACAACTATTGGTCAAGATCAACAGGTCAAAGAACAGACTCTACAAGACAATCCTTGAAGTCGAGCAAATAAAGTGCTTGCAACTAGTCTCTTTCAGCGATTCAACTAAGTGGCATGCACGTCTTGGACATATTGGCATCGACACTATGAAGACAATGATCACCAAAGATCTGGTAACAGGGATACCGAAGCTGACAATAGAAAAGGCAACATGCGTGTCATGCTTGCTTGGCAAGCAAGTAAGAAAACCTTTTCCACAAGCTACAACATATCGAGCTTCGAAACTGTTGGAACTCGTACACGGGGATCTGTGTGGACCCACTACGCCCTCTACACCTTCACAAAGGAGGTATGTGTTTGTATTGATCGATGATTGCAGCCGCTACATGTGGACGGTTCTGTTGAGAGATAAAAGGGAAGCTTTTGATAAGTTCAAAGGTTTTAAAGCAATAGTTGAGAAAGAGGCACAGACTGCTATACAAACACTTCGAACAGATGGGGGGGGGGGGAGAGTTCACTAGTCATGAGTTTCAGAACTACTGTGAAAAGCAAGGCATCAAGAGACACTTAACGGCATTGTGGAAAGGCGGAATAGGACTTTAATGGAGATGACTATAAGTATTCTGAAACACATGAATATGCCCAATTATCTATGGGGAGAAGCGGGGAGACATGCGACGTATCTCATAAATAGGGTCGCGACAAGATCATTGGTGGTATCTACTCCGTACGAAGCTTTCAAAGGGAAGAAATCGACTCTTGAGCACGTTCGTGTGTTCGGGTTGTATCAGTTTTGCTCGAACTGAGATTGTTGGCAGAAAGAAACTAGATGATAGATCGAGAACGTTTGTACACTTGGGAACAGAACTGAAGAGACCCGAATCGGGAGGATCACTTTAGCTGGGTGTTGGATATGATCTGAGAAGGCAAATGACACTTTTGGAACTGGAATGGATTGAAGGGATTGTCAAGAGATGCGGAATGACTTCTGATATACCCACGATCTAAGGCTGGCCACCTAAGAACGGATGTAGTGTGCTGGCTAACAACCAAACAACACAAAAAGATGAATTGGCTGACCACCAAATCAACAAGCGGTTTCACACTGATGAACTAGCTAAAGAAATCTCTCTCACTCAGAGAAGAAACGAAAATAAACTCCAAAAAATCTGATTTTATTCATGGTAGAGATTACATATTTATAGAAGTTCTAGTCAAAGACATTAAGTAGAAAATGAAGAAAACAATACATAAGAAATAGAAACATTGACTAGAATATTAATAATGAGTCAAAGCACGAAAATTGATGAAGACCAGCCAAGAAGACCCTTCGCCTACTGTCTAGGCTCATTCTGGTCGTTCTGGTCCATGGCGGAAAAGATCTGGACGTGGGCTGGATGATCCACACGGTCCGAATTCGCGTGAACTGAAAATTACCCAATTTGTAATTTGCATAACTCTCACATCTGAACTCCGTTTGATCTGATTCTTCTTCGAGGAGCTCCGTAATTGAGTTGATCACATTCTCCAAATGGTTTCATGCCTAGAAGCCTCGTGGTTTGGAAGATATGAGTCAAACAATGAACATATATCATTATTGCTTCCCATGATCAAGCCATGCATGTTTGTTTTGCTCGGTCCGCTATCCAAGGGCACATCATTCCCTTCCTCTTCAAAAATATTTTTCCTCAAATCTGGAACATTAAAAGGAAAGGGGGTATAAGCACATGAATCATAATCAACACATTGCTTACCTTGAGTTTGGTCCGGCTCTTGAATGGAAGAAGACCCTCCGCGGTTTGCTTGATGACCACCGATGTGTTCTTCATCTGGCCACTCCTGCATTGACACAAAATTTCAAAAACCAAGGTCATATGTGCTAATATAAAAAGTATTCAAAGGACCAGAAAATTCATCCTTATTCAAAACGTTTCCCGAATCCATTGGCTCATGTGCATAGTCATCGAAATTTGGCAATGGATCTGAAAATTCTTCCTTTTCTGGCTCGGTTTCAATGTTCTCATTCTCCAAAGTCACCAACGTTTTTTGCTTTTCACACTTGTTAGCATTGGCATTTGAAGCACCTGGTAGAATGAGCTTTGCTTGTGGGTTTCACAGCTTTGCTTTTATCAAAAGAAGGCACATTAGTTTTCAAATCAGAATTTGAAAGAGAAGAAAACTTACATTGCTGTTTTGGTGCAGGAGAAGTGTTGGTGTTTCCCTTCTTTTTGAGTTTCCGGATAGCATGAATTGCCTTATGCAACATCTTCTCCAAGCTGGCATAAGCCTGAAGCTCATTCTGATCAAACACATCACAGTTGCTTCTATGGGCTTCGGTGAAGGGAGGATCACCACTTCTGACCCACTTCTCATCATCATCGAACCTGTTTTGTCTCTTTCTTTGGTTTCTTTGTTTCTGCACAAAATCAAACCCATTAGAAGCAAACTGTTTCTTATTTCCAAAAATCATTGCTCTTTTTCTAACACGGTTTTAAAAGGAAAGTAAACGTCTTGTTGTGGTTTTGATTTCTTGAGAAGTCCAAACATCCTGAAAACACATAACAAAAGAGTTAGCAAATAAAAATCCTCACACTCTCAAAGTGTTTAGCTCACGATTTTTAGGTGATCACTCAGAGTTCTTTCTACTGGTTCAAAGGATGATAGGCAGTCAAAATTCAGCAATCAAAACCCAAAACAAACTTTTGTGGGAAAAAGAAAAGAGAAAGAAAGATGAAGAGATTCTTGATATGGATCCGCCTTAACTGTCGTAAGGCTGGGTTTCTCTTCAGCCAGCAGGGTTTCTCTTCCACCACTCCCTTGGATTTATCTTCAGAAGTGATTCAAGCCAAAACTTTTTTTTTATCATTTTTTTTTATAATAGGAGATCACAAGGGAGTAAAGGAACAGCCCGGATCCAAGAAATAAGAAAAGAAAAACGTGGAGAGTTGATGATGCGCCCCGGTTCCAGCATCGACCTGCTTGGATCATGGACACGGTCCAAGGTGGCGATCTTGTCAACTAGCTCGACTCAACCGAGGTTTTACCATCAGATCATGATGATCAGACCATGGTCGAGCCAGGAGCTAACTTGGAAAAGGAAGGATTTACTAAGTGGAAGCAACGATCAATTAACCTTGAAGATATCATGGGAAGCAGTAATGATATATGTTCATTGTTTGACTCATATATTCCAAACCACGAGGCTTCTATGCATGAAATCACTTGGAGAATGTGCTAAGCTCAATTACAGAGCTCCTGGAAGAAGAATCAGCTCAAATGGAGTTCAGGAGTTATCCCATTTACAAATCAGGTGATCCTCAGTTCTCGCGAATTCAGGCCGTTCGGATCGTCCCATGTGCGATGATGCTTGGAGTTTTCAAGGCTCCAAATCAAATGTTGTAGTATAAGAGATTGTCGAACCAATCCTAAGTGATTATAATGCAAAGGGAATGCAAATCCATGCTTAAGCTAAGTGCAACCATTGATTGAAGATAAGATGATTATGAACTAAGATAATACTAAAAATGCAATAAAAGATGAACTTTCTTTTCAATATGAGACAAGGGGATTCTTGGGACAAGGGAATTAATCTTGGGTGATCAAGTTTCAATATAAGATGGAAAACTTTCAATCAATCTAACACCTTAATCCTAGACACAATCCTAAGCAAGCTATATCCCTAGATGAATGCTCATTCACTAACATATCTCAAGAATCTAATCCCTTAGGTTGAATAATATGAAAGCAATCAATAAGAACAAGTCTATTAGCTATCTTAACACATTTAAAAACTAATCCCTTCGGTAAAGGATGTTAAAAGAATTGTAGGGTTGGTTCAGGCATTTCATCAAACACCTTCCGGGCATGAAATGCCTATGGCTCTATTATGAAGAGGCCAACTCCAAAATAGCAATAAGAACACTCTACAAGCAAGGATCAAGAAGGATCTACACTAATCACCCTTAGTCTCCCAAGCCCATGAATCCTAGATAGATCTACTGACTAATAAACATTGATAACCTTAAAACCATGGATGATTCAAGGTTAAACATGATTACAGATGAAGATAATCTAGCAAACACAAGAAATTAAGATGAAAAAGGATTCAAGATCCAAACTTTCTTCAAGATCTAAATGTGTTCTTATGAGAAAAGAAGTTAGTCTCACAAAAGAGATTACAAAAGTATTTATAGAAGGCTTGAAAGCCCTTAAAAACATAACGGCAATTGACCAAAATGGCCCTGGAATCATTTAATACCTCACAAAAACGCTCAGGGTAGATGGCCGGCTCCAACCCGAGCATCCTGACCCGCGCAGATCCATGTCCATCCGTTTGGCCGGCCGCGCGGGTAGGTTGACCCGCAGCCCTTGACCCGTGCATTTCCTTGCTTCCAGTCCGTCCAGGCCGTGCATACTGACCCGCGCATCGATCAGTCTCGTCCTGCCCTTGTCCCGCGCGGGTAAGACTCCTCGCGCACTCGTCCCCGCGATTCAATCCTGTCCTCGTACCGGTCTCGTCCCGCGCGGGTATGGTGTCCCGCGCATGTCCGGCTGCGCATCAGTCCATGTCCGAGCTCTCCTCCAGCCGCGCGGGTGAGCTGACTCGCGGCCCTTGACCCGCGTGGTTCCTTCGTCCAAGCAGTCCAGGCCGCGTGGGTGCTCTGTCCCGAGCGTCTGACCCACGGCCGTCTCGTCCAAGTCTCTCGTCCGGATCATGATTCGCCCAAAGGTAAGGTCTTCATGTCTTGAGGGTGGGAAGGTGATCCGGAGGCCATCAAGCTAAGGCACGTCCTGGTCCATGGCCTGGCTTGTCCAAGCTTGGCCAAACTCCATTCTTCACTTCTTTTTTGGATCACAATGCTCCCAAACACCTCTAATCACTCCTTGGCACACTCCAGCACCTGATAAGGACAATGAATGCAATATGGACCTAAAAGATGCATGATTCCTAATCTATATGATCAAAATGCACATATGAAGGCTAAAAACATGTAAATATGCAAGATATCAACTCCCCCACACTAGTCCTTTACTTATCCTCAAGTAAACTTTTCAAAACACAAAGAGGAAAGATATAAAGATGGGAGCAAAGCCAAAAGAAACACTCAAAGCACGCAACTTGACATCCTAAAGAAACATAGCAAATAGCTTGAGCAAAACTCTCTTATTATACTCTAGCTTCTCTAGGCCTATCAATACTCTTATGCCTCTACACTCAACATCATGAATCCATAAAATACAAATCAGCCAACTCTCACATTCATTAAGGAAATCATAGGTGAATTCTTGGAGATGGTCAAATGGTCCAAATCATTTGGTTTGGTAAGTAAATGTTTCAATGCAAAGTGAATCAAGAGGTTAAAGATGATCTTTCAAGGTGGTTCACTCTCAAAACAAAGTAGCTTTGATATTGCACATAATATATCTAAGAAAGGGATCAACTCATGCATGCAATGCTCGATCTCCATTGTCCTACCCTTTTCCCAAATATGCAAGATACACACTTATTCTTAATGCCAAGCCCCACTCTCTTCACTCACCCAAAGATTTTCCAACTCTCAAGAACATTTTCTCACTTAGAACTCTTCACTTTTTGAAGTCTACAAGAGATTTTTACACTTTTTAAACACTTATTAGTTCATACTAACTTTGGCTAGCCTCCTTTCTTTATTCATCTTTTTTTTATATATATGGGGGCCAAGACTTTCATTACAAACTTGAGCTAGACTTTTCATTTGCTTATCCCTAAAGACTTGGTCACTTTTGAGTTCTACGAGTCTACCTTTTCTTTCATAACCTTTTCACAATCCCAAGATCAAACTTTACAACACTCACCCCCATCCTAGAAGCTAGACAATATGAGTATCTAATCTAGAAAAAATGGAGACTAAGCATTGTCGTTCCCAATACTCTCAACATTATGCACATGTAAAGCTTTCCAAAGAGGCCTCACTCAACAATCAATGAAGGCTTGAAAGGAGGAAAGGGTCTAAGGGAATGGAGTACCACTTGAGATTGTCAAAAAGATTGTCAAAATAGGAGAGACAACTCAAGTGTGTATAGCCATGACTCAGCACACAAAGGACCATAAGCAAGAAGCATTAAGTTCATTCAGTTCAAATAAGATTGTAGTTGGCATCAAAGAGTAAGTTTCAGCAATCAATGAGTTTCAAGAAGAGTTTTCAAGGCTCAAAGCATGCAAGCCTTTCAAAAGATGCTTAAGCTACTTGATATGTTTAACTAGGGTGCCAAATTCAGTGCAAACAAGTGTTCTTTACAAGGGAATGCTCCATGTGCAAGTGAATGCAACCTATATGCTCTAGACTCAATATTAAGAATGCAAGTGATGCAACTACATGATTCAAAAATTTAATTTTTTTTTGGTTTTTCTATGCATATATGAATGTACAATGCAATGCATGAGACTCACAATCACAAAGCAAACATGATCAAATACCTGGTACCTTCCCCACACTTAAATCACACAGTCTCTGTGTGAGTAAGAGAGAAGGAGATACCCCAACAAGACAAAAGCAAATGTATATACAAGAAGGGTTGGAGTGATACCACATAAGGAGATTTGGGCGTTGTGTTTGGTGTTTGGGGCTAGGATTTGGCTTGATTCAAAGCAACTAGAGGAGGCTGCTACATGGCAATCATAAGGCTCAGGTGCTTCACCACCTTTCTTCTTTCCTCTAGTTCTATGCTCAACCTGAAGACCTCAACCTCTTTTATTAGAAACTTAATGAAAAAATTGAAATTGCAAAGTTATGTACAAGGATAACCATGGGACTTCCTCCCAAGTGAACTTGTTTTGAGTCACTAGCTTGACTACCTTGTCTCTTGAACTAGTGAGAAGGAGGATCCTTCTCACCTTCAAGAGTGATGGTGAGGACCTGAGAGAGAAGCTCTTGAAGCTTGATTGGGTCATCTTGGAGCTGAGGAGTGATGATGGCTCTAGCACTTGAGAATGGTGTGGACTTGCCCTTATGGTTGATCATGTACTCAATGACACCATCCTTGAGCTTCTTTGGGTGGAGAGTGAGATTGTGTGGGATCAGATCAAGAGGTTGAGGATGAGGTTCTTTCACCATCTTCTTCTTGCCATGAGTGGCCTTTGAGGCTCCACTCATCCCCTCTCTTTTAGCACTTTCCAAGTGCGTAACACACAACTCCTTAGAAGACTCTCCAGCAAGGCCTTCTTTCTCACAAGCAATCACTTCATCTTGGGGCTTCTCAATAGCTTTTTCACCATAAGTGATTGTCCCACAATAGCCAACATCCAATGGAGATTGGAAAGGATAGGAGACAGCTTTGTTGACATGCATGAGGGTGACCTTCTTGTTGGGAAAGTCAATGCAAGCTCCAACTGTTGTGAGGAAAGGAGTGCCAAGGATAAAAGGAACTCTCTTCTCAGATGCCATCTACAAAACAGTGAGGTCAATGGGTATGGTGCATGATCCAATCTTCAAAGGGAAGTCCTTGATGATACCAATTGGAGTTGTAGAAGAAGAGTCCCCAAAGGTGAGAGAAGAAGTGTCTGGTTCCATGCTTTCAATCCCAAGACTCTTCACCATATCCATGGAAATGACATTGACACTTGCACCACTATCAACAAGAGCATCATCCATAGTTATCTTTCCAAGGGAGCAAGACAAGGTGAACTTCCCTTGAGACTCAAGCTTAGGGAGGGACTTTGGAGGGATTGGTGGATCAATGTTCAGAATGGAGATGTCCAAAATCTCAGCCACTTCAGCTTGGTGGTCTAGAATGTCCTTGATGAGCATCATCTGTACATGAGCTTCACGCATACCTGAGATCTCTGGAAGCTTGACTCCAACATCACTGAGATCTTTCCTAAACTTTGAGATCACCTTCTTCTGAGCTTTGGTGAGAACTATTTGAGGAAAAGGGAGCTTATCATAGGGTGATAGCTCAACCTCAGTGTCTTCTTTCTTCACCTCTTTCAGCTTGTGGTCAGCACTTGTCTCAACTGCTGTCTCAGCTCTAGGCTCATCCCTTTTCAGAATCCTTACTTCAACCTTCTTGGCAGCTTCCTTCACAATCTTAGCCTCAGCTGTGGCTATAACCAATCTATGAACTTTTCCACTCTCAGTACCAAGAACTAGCCTTTCAATCTCATTCACCTCTTTCTCATGATCACTTAGCTCAATCTCTGAAGAAGTAGTAGAGAGGACAGCATTGCAAGACTCCTTGGGATTCTTCTCTGGTTTTCCTGGTAGAGATCCCATTGGGTTCTTGGAAGATGAAGACATAGAGGCAACTTGGCTCTCCAAAGCTTTGAGATGAGAGGCAAGTTGCATGTACTTTTTGTTGAGGTCAAAATAGGTCCCATCAATCTTTGCATGGATGTTCTTGAACTCATCTCCAATGTTCTTAGCATTTCTCTCGTGAACTTCTAAGATTTGCTTGAACATGGACTCCATATTTGAACTTGGAGCTTGAGCTTGAGAAGAGCTTCCTTGAGGTTAAGGAGACTGATTGGCTTGAGGGTAGTTATGCTTGGCTTGGTAACCTCCTTGCTGATTGTTGTAGTAAGGCCTTTGATGATAGTTGTTTTTGTACTGAAAATTTGGCTCCTTCTTGTACCATGTTCCATTAGCATTGATGAATCACAGCTCCTCTTGGCCTTCTAAACCATCAACCTCATTGACCTTAGGAGGAACCTCTTGACTAGGACCACCCACAAAGTTCATCTGCTCTTGTTTAGCTTGGTTGGAAAGAAGCAAATCCATCTTCTCTTGCAAGGACTTGATCTCTTTCTTTGTCTGCTGATCATCACTTCTGTTGACCCTATCATGCTCCTCACTATAGAATGAGTCACTCTTAGCCATGTTCTCCACCAGCTCTTCTACATCCCGCTTAGTTCTGCCCAAGAAGAATCCATTGCTGGCTGTGTCTAATCTGCTCCTGAACTCTGGAAGAGCACCTCTGTAGAAGGTACTAAGCAAACTCTCCTTGGTGAAGCCATGATGTGGGCATTGAGACCAATAGCCCTTGAATCTCTCCCATGCTTCACCAAAACCTTCTAGATTCTTCTGCTGAAACCTAGAGATTTCATTTCTGATCTTGGCTGTCCTTGAGGTAGAGAAGAACTTTTTTAAGAAGGCTTTCTTGCATTCATTCCAAGTGGTGATAGAGTCACTTGAAAGAGCCTTCTCCCATTGGTGTGCCTTGTTCCCTAGAGAGAAAGAAAACAGCCTGAGCTTGAAGGCATCTTCAGAGACTCCATTGGTCTTGGACAAGCTACAGTAGCTATCAAATGTGTCCAAGTGATCAAGTGGATCCTCCACAGCAAGGCCATGAAACTTGTTGTTCTCAATCAAATGCAACAGCCCTGATTTGATCTCAAAGTCGTTGTTCTCCACAGCTGGTGCTCTGATCCCCAACCTATGACCATGAATGTGAGGTTGATCATAGGCTCCAATGGCTCTAGCTTGGCGCTGTGGATGTTGTGGTTGGCACTGGGTCTTATGTTGTCAGCTCTTGGACCATTGCCCCCTAGGGCATCACCATCTTGAGGCTGATTCTCCATATCAAACCCCATTCTCTGCAAGTGAGTCTGTTGCTCTTCTTCTCTTCTCTTTCTTGCTATCTCTCTCTCAAGTGCAGCAATCTCTTCAACAGTGGGAATCAAGTTTGATGCACCTCTGCTTCTTGTTATCATTCACCTGAAATGCAAAGGGAGAAAAACAAGGAGAAGCAATAACACAATAAAAGAAAAATGACTTAGTCTCAAGCAAGTGACTAAATCCCAATGTCAAAAAAAACTTAGAACTTGGCAACGGCGCCAACTTGATGTTAGGAGTTTTCAAGGCTCCTTAACCAAATGTTGTAGTATATAAAATGTCGAACCAATCCTAAGTGATTTTAATGCAAAGGGAATGCAAATCCATGCTTAAGCTAAGTGCAATCAATAAGTGAGAGATGAGATGATTATGAACTAAGATAATACTAAAAATGCAATAAAATATGAACTTTCTTTTCAATATGAGGCAAGGGGATTCTTGGGACAAGGGAATTGAATTTGAGTGATCAAGTTTCAATCTAAGATGGCAAACTTTCAATCAATCTAACACCTTAAGCCTAGACACAATCCTGAGCAAGCTCTATCCCTAGATGAATGCTCATTCACTAACATATCTCAAGCATCTAATCCCTTAGGTTGAATAATATGAAAGAAATCAATAACAACAAGTCTATTAGCTATCTTAACACCTTTAACAACTAATCCCTTAGGTAAAGGATGTTAAAAGCATTGGAGAGTTGGTTCAGGCATTTGATCAAACACCTTCCGGGCATGAAATGCCTATGGCTCTATTTTGAAGAGGCCAACTCCAAAATAGCAATAAGAACACTCTACAAGCAAGGATCAAGAAGGATCTACACTAAAACATCTTAGATCTACACCTAATCACCCTTAGTCTCCCAAGCCCATGAATCCTAGATAGATCTACTCACTAATAGACATGGATAACCTTAAAACCATGGATGATTCAAGGTTAAACATGATTAGAGATGAAGATAATCTAGCAAACACAAGAAAATAAGATGAAAAAGGATTCAAGATCCAAACTTTATTCAAGATCCAAATGTGTTCTTAAGGGAAAAGAAGTTAGTCTCACAAAGGAGATTACAAAAGTATTTATAGGAGGCTTGAAAGCCCTTAAAAACATAAAGACTATTGACGAAAATGGCCCTGGAATCATTTAATCTCGACCAGACCTCAAAAAAACGCTCAGGGTAGATGGCCGGCTCCAACCTGTTGTGGGCAAAGGTTCTGGCTGTTCAGATTGATAGAACTGAGGTTCAACCTGAAAACAAAGAGAATATATTTTTATAAGTTTTATGAGTTTTTATGATGCAAAACAGAAACAAATGCAAAAAAAATGGGGGTGAGATGATTATGAATGATAAAACAAGAGAAATAAAAAGATAGGATAGGATGAAATCAAGTGCTGGTCGTGTGACACTCTCAGCTAGATCAAATGATGGTTGAAGTGGAATGAGATGGAGCTTTGCTTGCTGGTTGTGTAACTCTCGCAGCTTGGCTAGTGGATGGGATGGACGAAATGGATTGATAGACACCACTAAGATCTATGGAAGGGGTCTTTGATAAGCCTGGTTGCTCAAGAGCTGCTTCTCACAACACTCTAAATACTTTGACAATAGTTTTGAGAAAACTAGAAAAACTTCATATTCATTCATAAAATTCAAAGAAGGGTCTGATTTACAAATGACAAACGACTTGAGCTTTATAGGCTCGACCTAGGGGGCTCTAGACAAGACCAAACGGTCATAAAAAATAAAAGGAAAGCTAATAAACTTGAAAATAAAGTTTGGTCTTCAATGGAGCTGATCTTGGGGGAATATGGCCGTTGGAGGGAGATTTGCTTGGCCATAAATGGAGAACTTTATTCCTTTTGAATCTGGACGGTTTGAGGGGATAAGAAAGATTCTTTGGTATCTTATTAATGGATTGGAATATGCTGAGGTCGTGCCTGATCTGAAGAGAAAAGAGCTGTTGGACATTTATGTCGGTTTGGTCCAAATAAGGTAAGATGGTGTAAATGAAGATTCGCCTGATCTCCTGGGTGCTGGTGCAGCTGAGCACTTCTTGGATGTCTTCTGGATGTTTAATATTATCTCCTGGCTTCCAAAAATAAGTCTGGGTCGGACCAAATTGAATTGGTTGAAGGCTCTCCATAAATAATATCGGTTTGTCCGGTTTTGGGCAATTGAGCAAACCAAGTATATCTTCTGGTTGGATTGGATGGGCTTGGTTCTTCTTTATCTGGACTCTCAAAAGGCTCTACTTAACATAACAAATGGCTTCAGTCGAGGCCTATTCGTGGTTGGACTTGTATGAGTCGAAATATGGCTGATCTGGCCCATTGGATGCTGAGAAGATGGACTGACTTTCAAAATCCATAACTTCCTGGTACGTGAAGATTTCCTTGAAATTCCAAGCCTCACAGCTTCCTTTATGAGTTATCTCTCTTTTAAAATTAGTTTCGCGCCAAAAGACCTTCTGGTTGTTGAGATATTCGCCTTGGACTGAACCTCGGTTGCTGGTACCTCCTAGATGGTCGGTTTGGAAGGTTTGGTGAGACTCTGGTTGAACTATGGATTTCGTGACCTCAACATCCCCTCCCCATTGTCAAGGTTTTGACCTCGAAACTGTATAACCTGTTGCACCAAGATAGAGCAAGTCAGCTTTCATTCTCTTTTGAGATTCTAGAGCCTTACCTTGGTATTGTTTTGGTTTGGGAATGGGTTGTGCATCAGGTGGTTCTCCTTTAAGAAGATAGGATAGGATCACGCCTCTGCTCTGGAAATGTTCATTGCATCTCTTCTGAGATGGATGGTACTCCACACTTCTGGTAGCCTCATTGTTGACCATCTTTGGGGCTGATTCTCCAAGCAACAAAAGAATATCCGGTGGGATTTCTTTGAAGCTGTCATCTTTGCAACCTGAAAAATTCTCAACATTCTGGACAAAGACCAAATGAGTTATATCTGATAATGGAGATTCATGAACAGAATGTGTTATGGTCGAAGTTACCATGGGTGCATCAGCATGATGAAGAATTAAATTCTTTCTTGGACAGGTTTGGATTGGTGGCTGCCTTTCTTTCACCTTTTTACCTTGGTTGGTATGATTACCTTCTTGTGATTCCTCAGTTCGGTTTTTATGTTCTTCCTAACTTATGCCTGGATCAAAACATCTTGGCAAAGACAAGTGTATGATACCAAAATAAAAAGATTTATAAACTGATAAAAACATAATCAGCTATGGCAAACTTCTTGTTCTTTGTTTGCCTTGTACTCACCTTGGTTTCCTGTGCCAATTTCTCTCTTCCTTGGACAAGACAAGTGCATTAATCTTGTCATGGAGTTAATAATAGCATTCTGATCTAGAGGGAAATTTACCTTAGGTTTTTGCACTTGAACAACACATTGTTCAGTTTTTGGTATCCACTTGTGGTGTGGATTTTGATTGAGCTCATGTGCTGGTTCGGCCATTGGTACTTCAGTAAGCATAGAGCTCTCATCTGGTATCCCAGTACCAAGAGTACACACGTTCAAACCAGTATCTAAAGGTGATGTAAGACACTTACCTTGACTTGATACTTGGATTACTGGTTTTGCTTCTTTAAGCAACCTTGATTGCTTTTCCTTCTGGTTCATTAGGAGTTGTGCTCCTGGTGTGTCATCTCCGTGGGATCTAGCCTCTTTAAGACCTGTAATAACACTTGATATCACTCAAATGTTTATCCCTAAGAAGTGACTTTACTCTCTCAAATAAGAGGTTCAGTTGTAGCACTTAGGGGTTGAATCCACAGAGATCTAGTGTACAAATAAGATGCAATCTTAGTGACTATGCTAGGTTGAAAATGGTTTAAAGTAAAGTGCAGGTTTTTGAGTAATGGTAAGATTACTCAGTTGAAAGGTTTTGGTTTAAGACAATAAAGAAAAGTAGTTAGATTCAGGGTAGGTATTCAGAAATTCAGGATTATAAATACTATAAATGCTAACAAATTGCTTGCATGATATGTCAGAGCTCAACACTATTAAATGAATCCATCAGCTCTCGCAATATTTAGACCATCTATTACTTAGATGCTAAATGGTGTTTGCGGTCAGCTATATCGCCAACAGTATCGATCGATTATTCGATAGGAATATCGACTGATACACCTCTAGCTACGTCGATCGATTACTCTATATGAGTATCGATCGATACGGCTCTAAGCAGAACTTTTGCGCGAGTTGATACAGTGCTCACCATGATCTTAGATCAGCTTCCGCTTGTCTCAAGAGGGTCATAGCATGTATAGGATGTTATCAGGAATTATATTAAATAAATAATGCAATCCAAGTTCATGTTCTAGTTAGCTAATCTAGAAAAAGCATTAGTGAACAATCCTAACAATAAATATCACAACTATAGCAGATATAGGTTGGGGCTAATCCCTCATATCCTATTTAAACCCTAAATCTAACAAGTGAATCTACTCAGACATGGCTAAGTGATTCATAGCAACAAGGTAATAATAGGAGTTCATAGATATATTAGAGGAATGAACACGTAAGTTCCAATCACAAATCTCTTTGGATCTTTCCTCTAGATCTAGAATCCTATAACCTTTGTTAAGAAGAACAAGTAAAGAATTAAGAACTGAATAGAACGTTATTGAGAATTTGCAAAGTAATGAAACTATGGTTAAAGAAATGTGTAAAAAGGTGGTGGTGAAAAAGCTTCTTTGGTGCCAAAACACTTAGGCACATATAAATATGAGTTCATTAGGTTAAAAACTCGCCAAGGGCAATCTTGTAAAAATGTGATGTCGTGGGCTTCAAGTTCGGCCAAGTCCAACTTGTCTTCTTTCGCCGCTCGATATCGATCAATAGTACTGGATGTACATCGATCGATTATGATCTCGATGTATCGTCCTTCGGCAAATGTGCATCGATCGATAGCACGAAATGTGCATCGATCGATGTATAGCTCCGGATATCGACCTCTGGTCTGATCTCGGGTGAACTCTTCTTTAAGCTCCAAAAAGGCACCTAAAACATCACTTTTCTCCAAAATGCTCCTGAGCCTGAAAACATACCTAATGGACTCCAAAACATAGATAATAGTAATGAAACCACTTATATACCATGAGTAAAAACGGGTAAAATCCATGGTATATCAACTTCCCCAGACAACCTTTTGCTTGTCCTCAAGCAAACACACAGACAGTCGTTATGAAAAAGGTTTTTAAAAAGCAGGGACTCAATCAACTTCAAACTTAGAATCATAACCTCTACTTTGTTGCAAGCCACATATAAGAATCTGTCAATCACAGAAGTACATTATGCAATATCCTAGTTAAACAACCTTGATCATCTAGCCAACAACTTAGCAATCATGTCTGACTAACCCCTCTACTGATTTCATTTCTGTACATAAAAATAAAAGTGCAGGCTTTACCTTGGGAGTATCGATCACAGGATGCAAGGTTGCTCAAACAAGTATCTGGACCTACAGGTAAAAATTAGTTCCTATCCTCTCTCTCTACTATTTCTCTCCTAGTCAAGTCTGCTTTTATAAGACATTGACCAATATTGGACAGGCTTCCATGAATCAAGCCTTAATGGTTGTAGCCACCAAGTCCTGTTCACTTCTTTTTGACATATATCCTAGGATTCATTGCGAAGCAAGTCTTGAAGGGGGTAACCACCAAGTCCTGTTCGAATCCTTTACCTATAGAATTCTTATGAATCAAGTCTTGAGGGGAGTAACCGCCAAGCCATGTTCGAATTCCTTCCTAAGTAATAACTAACTAGTCCTAGAACATATATTTAAGCTTATTTTTGTTTTTTTTTTGTTTTTATTTATTTATTTAACTGAATACGAAAATTAAATCTAAATTCGAAAATGAGAGACAGAGGGTAATAAAACTATTTATACAAGGCTTTACCTTCCATACTTGTTTGAAGCATCCGATCCCATGTATACCAAGCCCCAAGACAAGCAGAGAATATCAGGTTAGGTTGGAAATCAGCTTTGATTCCTCCAGACAATCAATGAAAGCGTTGTCATAGCTGATAGGTGATCAACTTTAGCATCTATAGTACATTCTGCATCAACAAGTCTAAGAATGGTGCCTAAAAGAGTGGTTAGATAAAAAGTGAAAATTAGAATTATCATTATTCCTTTCTTGACTCAATAAAAACCATTTTGAAAACATTTTAGATGAAGTCAAAAGGTAAACAACATCAGTAATTATCCCCCCAGACTTAAATCATACACTGTCCCCAGTGTATAACCAGTCCGGTGAAGGCGCAGGCAAAAATAAAATATACTGATATCGAAAAAGTAGAACGAAATACCTGACCGTGATTCGTATCGATCGATGTTGAGTCGCCTTCGTCGATCGTTATTGTTTGGTATATGTCGATCGATATCGACAGTGTCATGTCGGTCGATTTCAGTGGTAATCGTCTAGTCGTAACTACAAAGAAAAACAAATACGAAAAATAAAATCCTAAAGATAAAAACTAAATGAAAAATTACCTAACAGTGGGTTGCCTCCCACTCAGCGCTTTGATTATAGTCACCTAGCTTGACTTTGGATGGAATGAGCTACTGAGGTGAAGTCCAGGTACTTGTTGGGAAACAAGTATCCTCTATATCCTTCTTCTCACCGAACCATGAGTCAAATAAGCTTCTTGTGGCTTCATATTCTCTGGTTCGTTTCTTTTTTATCTCAATTACGTCATCATTGATCCTTTGAATCCTTTCTGCATGACCTTCATTGCTGAGCTCGTGCCATCCTAATTTCTCATAGGCATGTTCTGAAAGATCACTGAGCTCCGCTTGCATTGAATCAAGGCGTTGGATCATTTTGTCGTGGATAGAGCTCGTATCGATCGATTCCTTTGTTGAATTGTCGGTCGATGGCTGTTGACGTCCGTCGAGCGATGTGCTGGGTTTCTTGTCGATCGATGCTAAGGGTGCAGGTCTGTTCGCAAGCTGCCTCTGAATGGCTCTGATTCCTTTTTGCATCCCTTCTATGCTAGATTCGAATCCGACAACTATGTTGTATAGCGGGAAATACGTCTGATTTAGACGTCTGTCTTGCAAATCATCCAAGCTCGTAATTGCCGTGTAGACTCATCAGCTAACTTATCCAAGTCAGCTTTGGTACAGATTTCGGAAGTCTGTATATCGATCGATGCAGTATGTTGTTCATTGGTCGATGTGTGCTTCTGCAGATTCTCGTGAAGCTTCTCGGCAAAGAGCTTCATCTGTCCGTCGATTTCAGTCATTCGCCTATCGATCGATGTGAGGTTGTACTCATCGATCGATGCAATTGATGCAGCCTGAAAATCGAGTTGGCGTTGGAACTTCTCAGCCTCCTGCTGCATAGTGTCCATGCGTAGTGCGAGTTCCTCCACTTCTTTGTCTACTAAGAAGTGTATGTCAGCAAGTTTCCTCTCAACTGCTTTTAGACGAGTCAATCCTCCAAAAGGATTGCAAGGTGCCGTGGGGTTCATATCTGCATGCGCCTCATTGATAAGGCGGATAGATCTCTTCATCTCTTCGGTGCAGATGCTTAGATCCCCTAGGTTGTGGAAGATAGGTTCACAGGTTTTGGTGAGTTTGCTGCTGAAACGATCTTCTGCTTTCCTCAGTCCCTTCAAGATATCTCCGAGAGACTCATCGACCTCACGTTTTGAGTAGGTGGTCGATGGTGCAGGTTTCATATTGATCGATGTGGATGTTACTCCGTCGATCGATATTGAACTTGTCTGGCCGTGGTTCTGGGTGTTGCGAAGATCTTCAAGTTCCAGCTCAAGACGTTTAACCTTCTTGCTTAATGCCTGGTCTGCACTGAACATCCAGTTCATCTCGCTGCGAAGCTTGTCTGTAGCGTCCTCTAAACTCTTTTCCATGGAGAATTTTTCCACTTACATTCTCCAAGTAGACCAGTGAACATCTCGTTGATCTCATCTTTGGTGTAAATTTCGTGCACCAAATCTCTTCTTGTAAATGAACTGGCGTGCTCTGGTAGACAGATGTAAGAGCGCTCGTCCATTGAAGTCCTTTGAAGTCCTTTGAAGCAGTTTCTTGATGTCGTCTTTAGAAACTCTGATGACGTCTCCATCTACTCCTTTAGCAAATCCTTTCTCGTCCTTGTAGACCCCATACTCATCTCTCTGCTCCCAAAAGAATTTTCGAACTCCATATCGAAAAGCTCTCTCTCCGAATTCAGGACGCCTATCGGTCGATGTCATGTACTCCCTATCGATTGATGTCCGTTGAAAATCTGGGTCCTTTGTGTTGAGATGGTTATCCTCAGCTTCATTTGGCTCGGCTGTTGTTTCTGTCTCCTGGTGCTGATGATGGTGATCTGGTCTGTAGCGTTGCTGCTAGATAGGTTTTGGGATCCGTTGGCAACCTGTACGACGTCTGCAATGTCCTCTCTGGATATGTGGAGTGTTCGTCCATCCATTGAGTGTGCAAAGCCTTTTGAATCCCTGAAAATACCAAACTCATCCGGGGTTAAATTACTGAAATCAGGTACAGTTGAATTTGTTACCTGGGATGGTTTGATGGTTGTATCGGTCGATGGCACAGGTTCGGGATCGGTCGATGGTTGTTCAGGCCTATCGGTCGATTGTGTTGGTGCCGTGTCGATCGATGAGACTTCCTTGGGTTGAGTGTTGTATGTTGGCGTTGCGGTCTCGACCGCGAAGCTCTCTTGCTGGTAGTCGCTTGCCCAGCTCCCGATTGAGTAATCTCCGTCTCGCTTGTAGTTGACCGTGTTGTCGAACGATGCGAGGCAAGTAGTATCGATCGATGGGGAGAAGGTCCTATCGATCGATGTGTTGATTCTGAGGTTGTGGTGGAGAAGTCTATCTTCATCTTCTGGCAGGTTGTGATACTCTAGCGCTCTCTCTTCCTCGTAATCATCAGTATACTCCTTAATATGAGCAGTATCTACAGCATGTGGTGGGATGTAGTAGTCGTTCTCCCACTCATTTACCTCGAAGTCACCGTCTGGAAACTCCACCTCGATCTGGTTGAATCGCGCATCGATCGATGACCATGTATGTATGTCGATCGATGTCGATTCACGAGTATCGATCGATGCGACAGTGCCACAATCGATTGATTCATCGTACTCCGTCTCGTATGCGTCTTGTGAATCGTATTCATCTCCACAATAGCAAACAGCTACGAGGTTTGGGCCGTCTTGGATCTTCTTAAGAACCTTGATGACTCGTACCGGATCATAGTAGACCGTAGGATTGATCAGGGTTAGGCACAGCTTGTTCGTCTGAAGGTTGCAGACAGCTCCAACTGTGGCTAGGAAGGCTCTTCCAAGTAGTAAAGGAGTAGGTAGGGTTACCTTGACGTCCAAGACATGGAAGTCTACTGGAACTAGGGTTTCTCCTATGTTGACCTCCAGGTTTCTGATGATGCCTCCAGAGTTTTTCTGAGAACAATCCACGAAGATGAATGTTTCATATGTGGGTTCTATCTTCAGACCTAGATGGTCTGCCATCACCTTGGGTAAGATGCTGACTCCAGATCCTGTGTCACATAGGGCACGTGGGAAATTGATCCCCTGGACTGAGCAAGGAACAACGAACTTTCCTGGATCACCCTTCTTCTCTAGTTTGATCCTCCTGATCATGGTTTCTCTGACCTGATTGAACATCCTTCTGATATCTTCTTCTGTTTCCTTTGTCTCTCTGAAAAACATCCACAATCTGTGTGTGAAGTATGCTTCTTCGAACGGTTTCTCCTTAGGTATTCTTAGAACTCTCTTTCTGAAGCTTTATAATTCCTTCTCGTTGACTCCCCTTTTAAGGTGCTTAGGAACCTTCTCTTTCCTTTTTCTGAGAGTACGGCCATCGGTTTCTTGTTGTAACTCCATGGGCTCTAGGGTATCTGTGGGTTTCTTTAAGATAACTTCTGGTGGGATTTTGGAGGGTTTAGATTGCTCCTTGAGTGCATTAAGTCGTGCAACATCTATCTTGGGAAGTTGCATTCGGCGTGTGATAACTGACTATCGATCAATAGGTTCTGGAGTATGTCGATCGATTTCGTTATCCTTCTGTCGATCGATGGAACATCCATTATGTCGATCGATTTTGTAAGGGCTGGGCGGATGTGGGTGCTTTTCTGCGAACTCCTCGTGAGTAAGTATCTTTACGGCGTTGCACTCGTGAGTAGATTATTCAAGGTCCATCGGTCGATGCTCGTCTGAGTCCATCGATCGATTTGAGCTGGCGTACATCGATCGATAGTCATGTCCTGAAATCGGTCGATACCAATGGTTTCCGCCAATACTCATGGAACTTTCGATCTGGAAGTCTCCCTCTTGAAGCTTCTCATGCTTTACCACTCTCCAAAAATCGTCTTCTATGATAGCATTGACATTGTGGCCTGTTGTTTCTTCTCCAGTCCCTTTTCCTAAAGCTTCCTGCTTCTTAACAGCTTCTCATGTCTGAATCACCTGAGTCTCCAGCTTCTTCACATGAGTGCTCAAAGCATCAAGCTTTTTGTTCAAGGTGGTATAGACAGCGTCGATCTTTCCATTGAAGTTCACCTCTAACTGCTATTGGCTTTCAAGAACTTTGCAGAGCATGTCTTCTAGCTTTCCTTCTGGGGTTGGTGTGGGTGGCTTCATGTAAGATGAGTTTCCATAACTACTGTTGTTGTTGGGGTTGCTGCTGTTGAAATTGCCTCTTTGTCCTGAGAAGTTTCTGTTTCCTTGGTTTCCAGATCTCTGAAATCCAGTTCCATTGATCCACTTGACTTCTGCTTCTACGTAGTCATCTTCTTCATCAGCTTCTGCATCCTCCACTGAGCAGATTTGCTTTTTTGGCAGCTTCTGAACATTTGCAAGTGTAGTCTGCACCTCATTTATCTGTTCCTTTCCAAGGGACGCTGCAGATCATGATTTTATAATGTTCTTCGTGCTGTTGCTGGATGCTAAGTTGTCTATTAGCTTCACAGCATTTTCAGGATTCCTTGTGGTGAAGTTGCCTTCACTCGCAGTATCCAGAGCGATCTGATATTTCAGCGCGATGCCTCTGAAGAAAGTGTAGAGCAGTTGCACCTTGTTGAATCCATGGTGTGGATAATCTCGCTGGTAAGACTTGAATCTGATCCAGGTATCCTTGAATGACTCTCCAGGCTCCTGGTTGAATGTGGCAATTTTCCTCCTTAAGTCTTCAGCGCGCGCATCATCAAAGAAGTTACGCAGAATTGCGTTTTTGATGTCACTCCAGGATGTAAGAGATCCTGGTGGTAGCTGCTTAAGCCACTGTAAAGCTTCTCCAGATAAAGAGTGCTTGAAGAGCTTACAGAGAAGGTGGTCCACGGGGACTCCATTGGCTTTGATAGCAGATATGAGATCCTCGAACCTCTCCAGATGGTCCATGGGATGCTCATTGGACAGCCCACAGTAGGGTGTCTGTCCCACAAGGGTGTAGTACTGCGGTTTGAGCTCGAAATCGCCTCTCTGAATAGCAGGGGGACGAATGGCTGATGTGTTGGTGTAGAACAGATCTGGACGGTTGTAGTCAGCTAGTGTTCGAGCAGGCTCTCCTACAGGTTGAACAGCTCCTGTAGGTGTAGTTTCTGGCTCAGGGATTACTTCATTCTGAGCATTGAGCTTCTGACCTTCTTCATTACGAAGGTGACCTTCTTGGTCACGCAAGTCTCCATTCTCATCTTGTGTGAGAATAATCGGCGCAACCATGACTCGCGGAAAAGTATCGATCGATATCGGTTAGAGGTATCGATCGATGTCGGATGAAGCGTGTCGGTCGACGGTGAAGTAGTGTCGGTCGACAGGAAGGTGCGAGTATCGGTCGACGAAGACGGTGTCTCAGTCGACAGTGGTGCGTTGGTATCGGTCGACAGACAATTGTTGATGTCGGTCGATGCGGAACGGATTTCCTTGCGGATTGAACGTTCTAAGCTAGCAGGATCTTCTGAGAACAAAAGTTGAGATGCCTTGTTGCTTCTAGTACTGCTGGGCATGTACCTGAAAAGAAATAGAAAAAAAAAAATTTGTGTCAGAAAACAGTTTAAAGTAAAAATAACCTAGACCTAATCAGATTAAATCTAATTGTATCAAAGCTCCCCGGCAACGGTGCCAAATTTGATATCACTCAAATGTTTATCCCTAAGAAGTGACTTTACTCTCTCAAATAAGAGGTTCAGTTGTAGCACTTAGGGGTCGAATCCACAGAGAGCTAGTGTACAAATAAGATGCAATCTTAGTGACTATGCTAGGTTGAAAATGGTTTAAAGTAAAGTGCAGGTTTTTGAGTAATGGTAAGATTACTCAGTTGAAAGGTTTTGGTTTTAGACAATAAAGAAAATTAGTTAGATTCAGGGTAGGTATTCAGGAATTCAGGATTATAAATACTATAAATGCTAACAAGTTGCTTGCATGATATGTCAGAGCTCGACACTATTAAATGAATCCATCAGCTCTCGCAATATTTAGACCATCTATTACTTAGATGCTAAATGGTGTTTGCGGTCAGCTATATCGCCAACAGTATCGATCATTTATTCGATAGGAATATCGACCGATACACCTCTAGCTACGTCGATCGATTACTCTATAGGAGTATCGATCGATATGGCTCTAAGGAGAACTTATGCGCGAGTTGATACAGTGCTCACCATGATCTTAGACCAGCTTCCGCTTGTCTCAAGAGGGTCATAGCATGTATAGGATGTTATCAGGAATTATATTAAATAAATAATGCAATCCAAGTTCATGTTCTAGTTAGCTAATCTAGAAAAAAGCATTAGTGAACAATCCTAACAATAAATATCACAACGATAGCAGATATAGGTTGGGGATAATCCTGCATATCCTATTTAAACCCTAAATCTAACAAGTGAATCTACTCAGACATGGCTAAGTGATTCATAGCAACAAGGTAATAATAGGAGTTCATAGATATATTAGAGGAATGAACACTTAAGTTCCAATCACAAATCTCTTTGGATCTTTCCTCTAGATCTAGAATCCTATAACCTTTGTTAAGAAGAACAAGTAAAGAATTAAGAACTGAGCAGAACTTTATTGAGAACTTGCAAAATAATGAAACTATGGTAAAAAGAAATGTGTAAAAAGGTGGTGGTGAAAAAGCTTGTGTGGTGCCAAAACACTTAGGCACATATAAATATGAGTTCATTAGGTTAAAAACTCGTCAGGGGCAATCTTGTAAAAATGTGATGTCGTGGGCTTCAAGTTCGGTCAAGTCCAACTTGTCTTCTTTCGCCGCTCGATATCGAACGACAGTACTGGATGTATATCGATCGATTATGATCTCGATGTATCGTCCTTCGGCAAATGTGTGTCGATCGATAGCACGAAATGTGCATCGATCGATGTATAGCTCCGGATGTCGACCTCTGGTCTGATCTCGGATGAACTCTTCTTTGGGCTCCAAAAAGGCACCTACAAAATCACTTTTCTCCAAAATGCTCCTGAGCCTGAAAACATATTTAAGATACTCCAAAACATAGATAATAGTAATAAAAACACTTATATACCATGGGTAAAAATGGGTAAAATCCATGGTCTATCAACACTCTTGGACAAAGACAAGTGCATCATACAAGTGGTAGATGATTCATGAACCAAATTATCAAGTGTAGGACTTACCTTAGCCTTTACTTGCATAGTATCTTGCTGTGGGTTTGCTTTAGCCCTGCTCAAAGTGTTTTGGCCGACACTTTTACTCATCTCCATGGCCTTTGGGCACTTTTCTGGTCTAGGCATTGGACAATGTCGTGCCCTTGTTTTGGCTGAAATTTTTCCTGTTGAAGCAAGCTTCTTTGACTTTCTTGTGGTACTACCTTGCTTGCCTCTTTGGAACCATGAGTTGGATATCTCCTTGGATATAGCTCCTGGATTTGAGAGCTTGAAAGTCTGGTGCAAACTCATACCTCATGGCTTCCTTAAGATCTTTCCATGTTTTGATCATTGGCTCCTTGTAGTACCATCTATCATCTTCTTCTTATCTCCACCATTTAAATGCATCCTCTTTTAGTAGATCAATGGCATAAGACAACCTCTCCTTTTTCTGGATGTTGTGGTAGTGGAACCACTCATCAATGTCTCTTTCCCATCTAAGATAATCACTTTTGCCTGAAAATTTAAAGGGTTTAGCTCTACCAGCAAAAGGGTTATAATCAACATGAGATTGAACTGAAAATTTGTGAGAGCAAGAGTTTTGAAGTGGCTTGATCCTTGAAGGATCTGGTGGCTTGGGCTTGACATAGACAGCCTCTGGTGCATCTCCAAATCTCCTTTCTCCTGGCTGTGGACGTTGGCTTTGAGCCTTCTTTCTTTTCCTCAACTGAGCAATCTTTCTTTTCCTCAACTGAGCAATCCGATCAACCTCTTGCAAAGCTGTCAGATTTTGGTTATGTTTGGACATCTGACTTTGGCCGTGCGCTTTCTATACCATTTCTTCCTGAAAACAATCTCAAAGATCAAGTGAAGAATAGGGGAATTCTGGTCGAACCATAATTAATCAGATGCAATAATGAAATTTGAACTAAACCGAGAAAATATGCAATTATGAACCAATATGAAATAAACTATGCAAAAATTATTTTTCTTTTGATTTTCTGAATGCAATGTCTAAATGAATCTATATGATATGATAATAAGCACAAATGGAAAGAAATATGGAAATAAACTAGCAAAGATTTTTTTTTTTTTTTTGGAGTTTTCCTTAAAATTAAATGCAAATAACAGAAAATATGCAAATGATGAAAACTAAGCAAACAAAATATTTTATTTTGATTTTCTGAAGAAAATAACAAACTTATAAAAAAATATGATATGCACGAAATTAATAAGATGATATGCCCTTTGATATTTTTTTTAAATGCAAGATTCAAAAGAAACAAATATGGATGCAGATTTTTTTTTTGAAAAGAATGCACAAACTCTAAAAATGGAAAGTGGAGCTGGGAATGAATGCAAACACAATATGATTTTTCTTTTCAATTTATTCGTGGATCAAAATGCAAAAACTTCTTCTCTTTTGTTTTTCTTTTCTTAAGAACAATAACAATGCAGAAAAACAGTTTTTATGGATTTTCGATTTATGAAGAAAACAAATGCAAGCAAATAAAATATGATGCAAGGATAGATATCACCTGATTCAGGAACTTCAGCTCTGATACCAAAATGTTGTGGGCAAAGGTTCTGGCTGTTCAGATTGATGGAACTGAGGTTCAACCTGAAAACAAAGAGAATAGATTTTTATAAGTTTTATGAGTTTTTATGATGCAAAACAGAAAAAAATGCAAAACAAATGGGGTGAGATGATTATGAATGATAAAACAAGAGAAATAAAAAGATAGGATAGGATGAAATCAAGCTGCTGGTCGTGTGACATTCTCAGCTAGATCAAATGATGGTTGAAGTGGAATGAGGTGGAGCTTTGCTTGCTGGTTGTGTAACTCTCTCAAGCTTGGCTAGTGGATGGGATGGACGAAATGGATTGATAGACACCACAAAGATCTATGGAAGGGATCTTTGATAAGCTTGGTTTCTCAAGAGCTGCTTCTCACAACACTCTAAATACTTAGACAATAGTTTTGAGAAAACTAGAAAAACTTCATATTCATTCATAAAATTCAAAGAAGGGTCTGATTTACAAATGACAAACGACTTGAGCTTTACAGGCTCGACCTAGGGGACTCAAGACAAGACCAAACGGTCATAAACAATAAAAAGAAAGCTAATAAACTTGAAAATAAAGTTTGGTCTTCAATGGAGCTGATCTTGGGGGAATATGGCCGTTGGAGGGAGATTTGCTTGGCCATAAATGGAAAAATTTATTCCTTTTGAATCTGGACGGTTTGAGGGGATAAAGTTCCTTGGGATCTTCTTAATGGATTGGAATGTGCTGAAGTCGTGCCTGATCTGAAGAGAAAAGAGCTGTTGGACATTTATGTCGGTTTGGTCCAAATAAGGCAATATGGTGTAAATGAAGATCCGCCTGATCTCCTGGGTGCTGGTGCAGCTGAGGACTTCTTGGATGTCTTCTGGATGGTTAAGATTATCTCCTGGCTTCCACAAATAAGTCTTGGTCGGACCAAATTGAATTGGTTGAAGGCTCTCCATAAATAATATCGGTTTGTCCGGTTTTGGGCAATTGAGCAAACCAAGTATATCTTCTGGTTGGATTGGATTTTTGGCTTGTTTCTTCTTGATCTGGACTCTCAAAAGGCTCTTCTTAACATAACAAATGGCTTCAGTCGAGGCCTCTTCGTGGTTGGAATTGTATGAGTCGAAATATGGATGATCTGGCCCATTGGATGCTGAGAAGATGAACTGACTTGTAAAATACATAACTTCCTGGTCCGTGAAGCTTTCCTTGAAATTCCAAGCCTAACAGCTTCCTTTATGAGTTAGATCTATTTTAAAATTAGTTTCGCGCCAAAAGAGCTTCTGGTTGTTGAGATATTTGCCTTAGACTGAACCTCGGTCGCTGGTACCTCCTAGATGGCCGGTTTGGAAGGTTTGGTGAGACTCTGGTTGAACTATGGATTTCGTGAGAGTCTGGTCGCTGTTCCTTTCATAAACCCTGCAGAAGGAGAAGGAACAAGGAAATAAGAATTTATTGATAAAAAACCAACCATAAAAATTGACGATAGTTACAAAAATAAGCGAGGATATTTTAGATCCGAAACAGGAAAAATCGAAAATATCAACAATTCAAACCAAAACCAGTAAAATATAACGACTTCTTGGATCTTGAATGTGTTAATCACCAAGAAGGAAAAATCAGATTACATACTTGGATCTCTGAACAAGAAATGCAGCTACAGTTAAACGAAACAATTCAAAAAATGAACGCCGGAAATTATTTGAATCTCTTAATATATATTACTACCGGAATTGTATTCACATATCTTGCTGAAATGAAAGATGCTAATAAAATTCAACTATAAAATTTTAAAAACCATCAAGAAATCCTTGTCGCTGTGGTTGAACAATTAAATACACAGTTTTAAGGTGGAATAAACCTATTAGGAAAAGAACAAACTAACGAAGACGAAGAACAAATAGCAAAAGTGAGACATATATTAATTAATATAGAAATATGCAATATGAGATATCTAGATGAATTTATATGTCAATACGAAAAGAATTACTATGAACTACCACACGATGATTATGTTAAATACATGGAATTATTTATACAAAATTTACCATCCCCATTTAATATAACATTACCTAAATTATTTAAAGAAAATATAGATAAAAAAAATAATATCTGATTATTTTGGAGGATTGATACGAACACTAAGAGAATACGTAAGAACTCTGTGTATTCAAAGCCAAGAAATCAAAAAAGTAAAAACAACATTTTAATTCAGCTGCGAAAACTATGAGGATATACCTCAGAAATTTGGTTGTGAAAAGCAAAGAAAATATAAAAAAAGTAAATATAAGAGATATTATAAACACGAAAACAAAAAGTTTAGATTCAAGAATAAATATTTTAGACCAAGAAGGAGAAAATGGTATAAAAAAGAAAAAGGAAAGAATTATTATAAAGAAAAAGAAACGAAAGCAATAAATAACGAAAAATATTGCCCACAAGGCAAGAAAAATTGTAAATATTGGTTATGCCATGAAATAAGTCATTATGTGAATCGCGAGTCATGTACTAACGGGTGCGATCATACCAGCAGTAATGCACCGGATCCCATCAGAACTCCGCTGTTAAGCGTGCTTGGGCGAGAGTAGTACTAGGATGGGTGTCCTTCCGGGAAGTCCTCGTGTTGCACCCCTTTTTATTTTTTCTTTTTCGATCTGAAACGAGTATAATAATGGAAACCCCATAACTTTTGAACCGTGTGGAGCTACGACGCCCACACAACCAATTCGGAAAGCCCCAAAAACCATCTAGGTCGGTGATAAGACGTCGCGTTTTTTCGGGTCCAAATTAGCCGTCTTGACCCTCAAACAGGCTGCCGAAGTTTGCGGCCCGAAAACAAAGTTGCGATGCGGTCTTTTTGCTTGTTTTTTTTTTAAAAAAAACTTTTTGCTGTGTTCTACGTCATCCAAGATGCACTTTCCGTTAGAGAAAAATACCAACCAATCATGTGGGTCCCACGCACATCCAATCCAAATTTCTGAACAAGAGGATTTATGGAATCGCGAGTCATGTACTAAAGGGTGCAATCATACCAGCACTAATGCAACGGATTCCATCAGAACTCTGCAGTTAAGCGTGCTTGGGGTGACCTCCCAGGAAGTCCTCGTGTTGCACTCCTTTTATTTTTTATTTTTCAATCCAAAACGAGTCTAATATTGGAAACCCCATAACTTTTGAACCGTGTGGAACTACGACGCCCACAGAAACAATTTCGGAAAGCCCTAGAAACCATCTAGGTTAATTATAGGTCTTCGCGTTCTTTCGGGTCCAAATTCAGCGGTCTTGACCCTCAAACGGGCTGCTGAAGTTTGCAGCCCGAAAAAAGTTGTGATGCGGTCTTTTCGCTTGGTTTTTTTTTTTTTTACTTTTTGTTATGTTCTACGTCATCCACGATGCACTTTCCATTAGGGAAAAATACCAACCAATCATGTGGGTCCCACGCCCATCCACTCAAAATTTCCGAACAAATGGATATATGGAATTGAGAGTCATGTACTAACGGGTGCGTTCATACCGCTGTTAAGCGTGCTTGGGCGAGAGTAGTACTAGGATGGGTGTCCTTCCGGGAAGTCCTCGTGTTGCACCCATTTTTATTTTTTCTTTTTCAATCTGAAACGAGTATAATATTGTAAAACCCCATAACTTTTGAATCGTGTGGAACTACGACGCCCACAGAACCAATTCGGAAAGCCCCAAAAACCATCTAGGTCGATGGTAAGTCGTCGCTTTTCGGGTCCAAATTCAGCCGTCTTGACCCTCAAACGGGCTGCCGAAGTTTGCGGCCCGAAAAAAAAGTTGCGCTGCGGTCTTTTCGCTTGGTTTTTTTTTTTCTTTAAACTTTTTGCTGTGTTCTACGTATCCAAGATGCACTTTCCGTTAGAGAAAAATAACAACCAATCATCTGGGTCCCACGCCCATCCACTCGAAATTTCCGAACAAAGGGATATATGGAATCGCGAGTCATGTACTAAAGGGTGCAATCATACCAGCACTAATGCACCGGATCCCATCAGAACTCTGCAGTTAAGCGTGCGTGGGTGAGAGTAGTACTAGGATTGGTGACCTCCCGGGAAGTCCTCGTGTTGCTCCCCTTTTATTTTTTCTTTTTCAATCTGAAACGAGTATAATATTGGAAACCCCATAACTTTTGAATCGTGTGGAACTACGACGTGCAAAGCACCAATTCGGAAAGCCCCAAAAACCATCTAGGTCGATGATAAGTCGTCGCAATTTTTCGGGTCCAAATTCAGCCGTCTTGACCCTCAAACAGGCTGCCAAAGTTTGCGGCCCGAAAAAAAGTTGCGCTGCGGTCTTTTTGTTGGTTTTTTTTTTTTTACCTTTTTGCTGTGTTCTATGTATCCGAGATGCACTTTCCGTTAGAGAAAAATAACAACCAATCATCTGGGTCCCACGCCCATCCACTCGAAATTTCCGAACAAAGGGATATATGGAATCGCGAGTCATGTACTAAAGGGTGCGATCATACCAGCACTAATGCACCGGATCCCATCAGAACTCTGCAGTTAAGCGTGCTTGGGTGAGAGTAGTACTAGGATTGGTGACCTCCCGGGAAGTCCTCGTGTTGCACCCCTTTTATTTTTTCTTTTTCAATCTGAAACGAGTATAATATTGGAAACCCCATAACTTTTGAATCGTGTGGAACTACGACGTCCAAAGCACCAATTCGGAAAGCCCCAAAAACCATCTAGGTCGATGATAAGTCGTCGCAATTTTTCGGGTCCAAATTCAGCCGTCTTGACCCTCAAACGGGCTGCCAAAGTTTGCGGCCCGAAAAAAAGTTGCGCTGCGGTCTTTTTGTTGGTTTTTTTTTTTTTTTTTTTTTGCTGTGTTCTATGTATCCGAGATGCACTTTCCGTTAGAGAAAAATAACAACCAATCATCTGGGTCCCACGCCCATCCACTCGAAATTTCCGAACAAAGGGATATATGGAATCGCGAGTCATGTACTAAAGGGTGCGATCATACCAGCACTAATGCACCGGATCCCATCAGAACTCTGCAGTTAAGCGTGCTTGGGTGAGAGTAGTACTAGGATTGGTGACCTCCCGGGAAGTCCTCGTGTTGCACCCCTTTTATTTTTTCTTTTTCAATCTGAAACAAGTTTAATATTGGAAACCCCATAACTTTTGAATCGTGTGGAACTACGACGCCCACAGAACCAATTCGGAAAGCCCCAAAAACCATCTAGGTCGATGATAAGTCGTCGCAAATTTTCGGGTCCAAATTCAGCCGTCTTGACCCTCAAACGGGCTGCCGAAGTTTGCGGCCCGAAAAAAAAGTTGCGCTGCGGTCTTTTCGCTTGGTTTTTTTTTTTCTTTAAACTTTTTGCTGTGTTCTACGTATCCAAGATGCACTTTCCGTTAGAGAAAAATAACAACCAATCATCTGGGTCCCACGCCCATCCACTCGAAATTTCCGAACAAAGGGATATATGGAATCGCGAGTCATGTACTAAAGGGTGCAATCATACCAGCACTAATGCACCGGATCCCATCAGAACTCTGCAGTTAAGCGTGCGTGGGTGAGAGTAGTACTAGGATTGGTGACCTCCCGGGAAGTCCTCGTGTTGCTCCCCTTTTATTTTTTCTTTTTCAATCTGAAACGAGTATAATATTGGAAACCCCATAACTTTTGAATCGTGTGGAACTACGACGTGCAAAGCACCAATTCGGAAAGCCCCAAAAACCATCTAGGTCGATGATAAGTCGTCGCAATTTTTCGGGTCCAAATTCAGCCGTCTTGACCCTCAAACGGGCTGCCAAAGTTTGCGGCCCGAAAAAAAGTTGCGCTGCGGTCTTTTTGTTGGTTTTTTTTTTTTTTACCTTTTTGCTGTGTTCTATGTATCCGAGATGCACTTTCCGTTAGAGAAAAATAACAACCAATCATCTGGGTCCCACGCCCATCCACTCGAAATTTCCGAACAAAGGGATATATGGAATCGCGAGTCATGTACTAAAGGGTGCGATCATTCCAGCACTAATGCACCGGATCCCATCAGAACTCTGCAGTTAAGCGTGCTTGGGTGAGAGTAGTACTAGGATTGGTGACCTCCCGGGAAGTCCTCGTGTTGCACCCCTTTTATTTTTTCTTTTTCAATCTGAAACGAGTATAATATTGGAAACCCCATAACTTTTGAATCGTGTGGAACTACGACGTGCAAAGCACCAATTCGGAAAGCCCCAAAAACCATCTAGGTCGATGATAAGTCGTCGCAATTTTTCGGGTCCAAATTCAGCCGTCTTGACCCTCAAACGGGCTGCCAAAGTTTGCGGCCCGAAAAAAAGTTGCGCTGCGGTCTTTTTGTTGGTTTTTTTTTTTTTAACTTTTTGCTGTGTTCTATGTATCCGAGATGCACTTTCCGTTAGAGAAAAATAACAACCAATCATCTGGGTCCCACGCCCATCCACTCGAAATTTCCGAACAAAGGGATATATGGAATCGCGAGTCATGTACTAAAGGGTGCGATCATACCAGCACTAATGCACCGGATCCCATCAGAACTCTGCAGTTAAGCGTGCTTGGGTGAGAGTAGTACTAGGATTGGTGACCTCCCGGGAAGTCCTCGTGTTGCACCCCTTTTATTTTTTCTTTTTCAATCTGAAACGAGTATAATATTGGAAACCCCATAACTTTTGAATCGTGTGGAACTACGACGTCCAAAGCACCAATTCGGAAAGCCCCAAAAACCATCTAGGTCGATGATAAGTCGTCGCAATTTTTCGGGTCCAAATTCAGCCGTCTTGACCCTCAAACGGGCTGCCAAAGTTTGCGGCCCGAAAAAAAGTTGCGCTGCGGTCTTTTCGCTTGGTTTTTTTTTTTTTTTTTTTTTTTTTTTTTTTTTTTTTTTTTTAACTTTTTGTTGTGTTCTATGTATCCGAGATGCACTTTCCGTTAGAGAAAAATAACAACCAATCATCTGGGTCCCACGCCCATCCACTCGAAATTTCCGAACAAAGGGATATATGGAATCGCGAGTCATGTACTAAAGGGTGCGATCATACCAGCACTAATGCACCGGATCCCATCAGAACTCTGCAGTTATGCGTGATTGGGTGAGAGTAGTACTAGGATTGGTGACCTCCCGGGAAGTCCTCGTGTTGCACCCCTTTTATTTTTTATTTTTCAATCTGAAACGAGTATAATATTGGAAACCCCATAACTTTTGAATCGTGTGGAACTACGACGCCCACAGAACCAATTCGGAAAGCCCCAAAAACCATATAGGTCGACGATAAGTCGTCGCAATTTTTCGGGTCCAAATTCAGCCGTCTTGACCCTCAAACGGGCTGCCGAAGTTTGCGGCCCGAAAAAAAGTTGCGCTGCGGTCTTTTCGCTTGGTTTTCTTTTTTTTTACTTTTTGCTGTGTTCTACGTATCCAAGATGCACTTTCCGTTAGAGAAAAATAACAACCAATCATCTGGGTCCCACGCCCATCCACTCGAAATTTCCGAACAAAGGGATATATGGAATCGCGAGTCATGTACTAAAGGGTGCGATCATACCAGCACTAATGCACCGGATCCCATCAAAACTCTCCAGTTAAGCGTGCTTGGGTGAGAGTAGTACTAGGATTGGTGACCTCCCGGGAAGTCCTCGTGTTGCACCCCTTTTATTTTTTCTTTTTCGATCTTAAACGAGTATAATATTGGAAACCCCATAACTTTTGAATCGTGTGGAACTACGACGCCCACAGAACCAATTCGGAAAGCCCCAAAAACCATCTAGGCCGATGATAAGTCGTCGCAATTTTTTGGGTCCAAATTCAGCGGTCTTGACCCTCAAACGGGCTGCCGAAGTTTGCGGCCCGAATAAAAGTTGCGCTGCGGTCTTTTCGCTCGGTTTTTTTTTTTTTTTTTTTTACTTTTTGCTGTTTTCTACGTATCCAAGATGCACTTTCCGTTAGAGAAAAATAACAACCAATCATCTGGGTCCCACGCCCATCCACTCGAAATTTCCGAACAAAGGGATATATGGAATCGCGAGTCATGTACTAAGGGTGCGATCATACCAGCACTAATGCACCGGATCCCATCAGAACTCTGCAGTTAAGCGTGCTTGGGCGAGAGTAGTTCTAGGATTGGTGACCTCCCGGGAAGTCCTCGTGTTGGCCCCCCTTTTTTTTTTTTTTTAATCCAAAACGAGTCTATCAATCCAAAACGAGTCTAATATTGGAAACCCCATTACTTTTGAACCGTGTGGAACTACGATGCCCACAGAAACCATTTCGGGAAGCCCTAGAAACCATCTAGGTCGGTGATAGGTCTTCGCGTTCTTTCGGGTCCAAATTCAGCAGTCTTGACCCTCAAACGGGCTGCTGAAGTTTGCGGCCCGAAAAAAAATTGCGATGCGATCTTTTCGCTTGGTTTTTTTTTTAAACTTTTTGATGTGTTCTACGTCATCCACGATGCACTTTCAGTTAGAAAAAAATACCAACCAATCATGTGGGTCCACGCCCATCCACTCGAAATTTCAGAACAAATGGATATATGGAATCGCGAGTCATGTACTAAAGGGTGCGATCATACCAGCACTAATGCACCGGATCCCATCAGAACTCTGCAGTTAAGCGTGCTTGGGTGAGAGTAGTACTAGGATTGGTGACCTCCCGGGAAGTCCTCGTGTTGCACCCCTTTTATTTTTTCTTTTTCAATCTGAAACAAGTATAATATTGGAAACCCCATAACTTTTGAATCGTGTGGAACTACGACGCCCACAGAACCAATTCGGAAAGCCCCAAAAACCATCTAGGTCGATGATAAGTCGTCGCAAATTTTCGGGTCCAAATTCAGCCGTCTTGACCCTCAAACGGGCTGCCGAAGTTTGCGGCCCGAAAAAAAAGTTGCGCTGCGGTCTTTTCGCTTGGTTTTTTTTTTTCTTTAAACTTTTTGCTGTGTTCTACGTATCCAAGATGCACTTTCCGTTAGAGAAAAATAACAACCAATCATCTGGGTCCCACGCCCATCCACTCGAAATTTCCGAACAAAGGGATATATGGAATCGCGAGTCATGTACTAAAGGGTGCAATCATACCAGCACTAATGCACCGGATCCCATCAGAACTCTGCAGTTAAGCGTGCGTGGGTGAGAGTAGTACTAGGATTGGTGACCTCCCGGGAAGTCCTCGTGTTGCTCCCCTTTTATTTTTTCTTTTTCAATCTGAAACGAGTATAATATTGGAAACCCCATAACTTTTGAATCGTGTGGAACTACGACGTGCAAAGCACCAATTCGGAAAGCCCCAAAAACCATCTAGGTCGATGATAAGTCGTCGCAATTTTTCGGGTCCAAATTCAGCCGTCTTGACCCTCAAACGGGCTGCCAAAGTTTGCGGCCCGAAAAAAAGTTGCGCTGCGGTCTTTTTGTTGGTTTTTTTTTTTTTTTTTTACCTTTTTGCTGTGTTCTATGTATCCGAGATGCACTTTCCGTTAGAGAAAAATAACAACCAATCATCTGGGTCCCACGCCCATCCACTCGAAATTTCCGAACAAAGGGATATAGGGAATCGCGAGTCATGTACTAAAGGGTGCGATCATACCAGCACTAATGCACCGGATCCCATCAGAACTCTGCAGTTAAGCGTGCTTGGGTGAGAGTAGTACTAGGATTGGTGACCTCCCGGGAAGTCCTCGTGTTGCACCCCTTTTATTTTTTCTTTTTCAATCTGAAACGAGTATAATATTGGAAACCCCATAACTTTTGAATCGTGTGGAACTACGACGTGCAAAGCACCAATTCGGAAAGCCCCAAAAACTATCTAGGTCGATGATAAGTCGTCGCAATTTTTCGGGTCCAAATTCAGCCGTCTTGACCCTCAAACGGGCTGCCAAAGTTTGCCGCCCGAAAAAAAGTTGCGCTGCGGTCTTTTTGTTGGTTTTTTTTTTTTTTTTTAACTTTTTGCTGTGTTCTATGTATCCGAGATGCACTTTCCGTTAGAGAAAAATAACAACCAATCATCTGGGTCCCACGCCCATCCACTCGAAATTTCCGAACAAAGGGATATATGGAATCGCGAGTCATGTACTAAAGGGTGCGATCATACCAGTACTAATGCACCGGATCCCATCAGAACTCTGCAGTTAAGCGTGCTTGGGTGAGAGTAGTACTAGGATTGGTGACCTCCCGGGAAGTCCTCGTGTTGCACCCCTTTTATTTTTTCTTTTTCAATCTGAAACGAGTATAATATTGGAAACCCCATAACTTTTGAATCGTGTGGAACTACGACGTCCAAAGCACCAATTCGGAAAGCCCCAAAAACCATCTAGGTCGATGATAAGTCGTCGCAATTTTTCGGGTCCAAATTCAGCCGTCTTGACCCTCAAACGGGCTGCCAAAGTTTGCGGCCCGAAAAAAAGTTGCGCTGCGGTCTTTTCGCTTGGTTTTTTTTTTTTTTTTTTTTTTTTTTTTTTACTTTTTGCTGTGTTCTATGTATCCGAGATGCACTTTCCGTTAGAGAAAAATAACAACCAATCATCTGGGTCCCACGCCCATCCACTCGAAATTTCCGAACAAAGGGATATATGGAATCGCGAGTCATGTACTAAAGGGTGCGATCATACCAGCACTAATGCACCGGATCCCATCAGAACTCTGCAGTTAAGCGTGCTTGGGTGAGAGTAGTACTAGGATTGGTGACCTCCCGGGAAGTCCTCGTGTTGCACCCCTTTTAATTTTTCTTTTTCAATCGGAAACGAGTATAATATTGGAAACCCCATAACTTTTGAATCGTGTGGAACTACGACGCCCACAGAACCAATTCGGAAAGCCCCAAAAACCATATAGGTCGACGATAAGTCGTCGCAATTTTTCGGGTCCAAATTCAGCCGTCTTGACCCTCAAACGGGCTGCCGAAGTTTGCGGCCCAAAAAAAGTTGCGCTGCGGTCTTTTCGCTTGGTTTTTTTTTTTTTTTTTTTTTTTTTTTTTTTTTTTTTTTTTTACTTTTTGCTGTGTTCTATGTATCCGAGATGCACTTTCCGTTAGAGAAAAATAACAACCAATCATCTGGGTCCCACGCCCATCCACTCGAAATTTCCGAACAAAGGGATATATGGAATCGCGAGTCATGTACTAAAGGGTGCGATCATACCAGCACTAATGCACCGGATCCCATCAGAACTCTGCAGTTAAGCGTGCTTGGGTGAGAGTAGTACTAGGATTGGTGACCTCCCGGGAAGTCCTCGTGTTGCACCCCTTTTATTTTTTATTTTTCAATCTGAAACGAGTATAATATTGGAAACCCCATAACTTTTGAATCGTGTGGAACTACGACGCCCACAGAACCAATTCGGAAAGCCCCAAAAACCATATAGGTCGACGATAAGTCGTCGCAATTTTTCGGGTCCAAATTCAGCCGTCTTGACCCTCAAAAGGGCTGCCGAAGTTTGCGGCCCGAAAAAAAGTTGCGCTGCGGTCTTTTCGCTTGGTTTTCTTTTTTTACTTTTTGCTGTGTTCTACGTATCCAAGATGCACTTTCCGTTAGAGAAAAATAACAACCAATCATCTGGGTCCCACGCCCATCCACTCGAAATTTCCGAACAAAGGGATATATGGAATCGCGAGTCATGTACTAAAGGGTGCGATCATACCAGCACTAATGCACCGGATCCCATCAAAACTCTTCAGTTAAGCGTGCTTGGGTGAGAGTAGTACTAGGATTGGTGACCTCCCGGGAAGTCCTCGTGTTGCACCCCTTTTATTTTTTCTTTTTCGATCTTAAACGAGTATAATATTGGAAACCCCATAACTTTTGAATCGTGTGGAACTACGACGCCAACAGAACCAATTCGGAAAGCCCCAAAAACCATCTAGGTCGATGATAAGTCGTCGCAATTTTTTGGGTCCAAATTCAGCGGTCTTGACCCTCAAACGGGCTGCCGAAGTTTGCGGCCCGAATAAAAGTTGCGCTGCGGTCTTTTCGCTTGGTTTTTTTTTTTTTTTTACTTTTTGCTGTTTTCTACGTATCCAAGATGCACTTTCCGTTAGAGAAAAATAACAACCAATCATCTGGGTCCCACGCCCATCCACTCGAAATTTCCGAACAAAGGGATATATGGAATCGCGAGTCATGTACTAAGGGTGCGATCATACCAGCACTAATGCACCGGATCCCATCAGAACTCTGCAGTTAAGCGTGCTTGGGCGAGAGTAGTTCTAGGATTGGTGACCTCCCGGGAAGTCCTCGTGTTGGCCCCCTTTTTTTTTTTTTTAATCCAAAACGAGTCTATCAATCCAAAACGAGTCTAATATTGGAAACCCCATTACTTTTGAACCGTGTGGAACTACGATGCCCACAGAAACCATTTCGGGAAGCCCTAGAAACCATCTAGGTCGGTGATAGGTCTTCGCGTTCTTTCGGGTCCAAATTCAGCAGTCTTGACCCTCAAACGGGCTGCTGAAGTTTGCGGCCCGAAAAAAAATTGCGATGCGATCTTTTCGCTTGGTTTTTTTTTTAAACTTTTTGATGTGTTCTACGTCATCCACGATGCACTTTCAGTTAGAAAAAAATACCAACCAATCATGTGGGTCCACGCCCATCCACTCGAAATTTCAGAACAAATGGATATATGGAATCGCGAGTCATGTACTAACGGGTGCGATCATACCAGCAGTAATGCACCGGATCCCATCAGAACTCCGCTGTTAAGCGTGCTTGGGCGAGAGTAGTACTAGGATGGGTGTCCTTCCGGGAAGTCCTCGTGTTGCACCCATTTTTATTTTTTCTTTTTCGATCTGAAACGAGTATAATATTGGAAACCCCATAACTTTTGAACCGTGTGGAACTACGACGCCCATAGCACCAATTCGGAAAGCCCCAGAAACCATCTAGGTCGGTGATAAGTCGTCGCGATTTTTTGGGTCAAATTCAGCCGTCTTGACCCTCAAACGTGCTGCCGAAGTTTGCGGCCCGAAAAAAAAGTTGTGATGCGGTCTTTTCACTTGGTTTTTTTTTTTTTTTTTTACTTTTTGCTGCGTTCTACGTCATTCAAGATGCACTTTCCGTTAGAGAAAAATACCAAACCAATCATGTGGGTCCCACGCCCATCCACTCGAAATTTCCGAACAAAAAGATATATGGAATCGCAAGTCATTCACTAACGGGTGCGATCATACCAGCACTAATGCACCGGATCCCATCAGAACTCTGCAGTTAAGCGTGCTTGGGCGAGAGTAGTACTAGGATTGGTGACCTCCCGGGAAGTCCTCGTGTTGCCCCCTTTTTTATTTTTTTATTTTTTAATCCAAAACGAGTCTAATATTGGAAACCCCATACCCCATAACTTTTGAACCGTGTGGAACTACGATGCCCACAGAAACCATTTCAGAAAGCCCCAGAAACCTGTTAGGTCGGTGATAGGTCATCGCGATTTTTCTGGTCAAAATTCAGCCGTCTTGGCCCTCAAACAGGTTGCCGAAGTTTGCTGCCCGAAAAAAAAGTTGCGATGCGGTCTTTTCGCTTGTTTTTTTTTTTTTTTACATTTTGCTGTGTTCTATGTCATCCAAGATGAACTTTCCGTTAAAGAAAAATACCAACCAATTATGTGGGTCCCATGCCCATCCACTCAAAATTTCCGAACAAAAGGATATATGGAATCGCGAGTCATTTACTAACGGGTGCGATCATACCAGCACTAATCCACTGGATCGCATCAGAACTCCGCTGTTAAGCGTGCTCGGGCGAGAGTAGTACTAGGATGGGTGACCTCCCGGGAAGTCCTCGTGTTGCACCCATTTTTATTTTTTCTTTTTCGATCTGAAACGAGTATAATATTGGAAACCCCATAACTTTTGAACCGTGTGGAACTACGATGCCAACAGAAACAATTCGGAAACCCCAAAAACCATCTAGGTCGGTGATAAGTCTTCGCAATTTTCCGGGTCCAAATTCAGCCGGCTTGACCCTCAAATGGGCTGCCGAAGTTTGCGGCCCAAAAAAAAAGTTGCGATGCGGTCTTTTTGCTTGGTTTTTTTTTTTTTTTGTTTGCTGTGTTCTACGTCATCCAAGATGCACTTTCCGTTAGAGAAAATTATCAACCAATCATGTGGGTCCACGCCCATCCACTCGAAATTTCCGAACAAAAGGATATATGGAATCGCGAGTCATGAACTAAAGGTGCGATCATACCAGCACTAATGCACCAGATCCCGTCAGAACTCTGCAGTTAAGCATGCTTGGGCGAGAGTAGTACTAGGATTGGTGACCTCCCGGGAAGTCCTCGTGTTGCCCCCCCCCCTTTTTATTATTTTTTTTTTAATCCAAAATGAGTCTAATATTGGAAACCCCATAACTTTTGAACCGTGTGGAACTACGACGCCCACAGAAACCATTTCGGAAGCCCTTGAAACCATCTAGGTCGGTGATAGGTCGTCGCGTTCTTTCGGGTCCAAATTCAACGGTCTTGCCCCTCAAACGGGCTGCTGAAGTTTGCTGCCCGAAAAAAAGTTGCGATGCGGTCTTTTCGCTTGTTTTTTTTTTTATAACTTTTTGCTGTGTTCTACGTCATCCACGATGCACTTCAAGTTAGACAAAAATACCAACCAAACATGTGGGTCCCACACCCATCCACTCGAAATTTCCGATTAAATGGATATATGGAATCGCGAGTAATGTACTTACGGGTGCGATCATACCAGCCGTAATGCACCGGATCCCATCAGAACTCCGCTGTTAAGCGTGCTTGGGCGAGAGTAGTACTAGGATGGGTTTCCTTCAGGAAAGTCCTCGTGTTGCACCCCTTTTTATTTTTTCTTTTTCGATCTGAATCGAGTATAATATTGGAAACCCCATAACTATTGAACCGTGTGGAACTACGACGCCCACCGTACCAATTCTGAAAGCCCCAGAAACCATCTAGGTCGGTGATAGGTCGTCGCAATTTTTCGGGTCCAAATTCAGCCACTTGACCCTCAAACGTGCTGCCGAAGTTTGCGGCCCGAAAAAAAAGTTGTGATGCGGTCTTTTCGCTTGTTTTTTTTTCCTTTTTGCGGTGTTCTACGTCATCCAAGATAGACTTTCCGAACAATCATGTAAGTCCCACGCCCATCTACTCGAAATTTCCGAACAAAAGGATATATGGAATGACGAGTCATTTACTAATGGGTGCGATCATACCAGCAGCAATGCACCAGATCCCATCAGAACTCTGCAGTTAAGCATGCTTGGGCGAGGGTAGTACTAGGATGGGTGACCTCCCGGGAAGTCCTCGTGTTGCACCCCTTTTTATTTTTTCTTGTTCAATCTGAAACGAGTATAATATTGGAAACCCCATAACTTTTGAACCGTGTAGAACTACGACGCCCGCAGAACCAATTCGGAAAGCCCTAGAAACCATCTAGGTCGGTGATAAGTCGTCGCGATTTTTCGGGTCCAAATTCAGCCGTCTTGACCCTCAAACGGGCTGCCGAAGTTTGCGGCCCGAAAAAAAAGTTGCGATGCGGTCTTTTCGCTTGGTTTTTTTTTTTACTTTTTGCTGTGCTTTACGTCATCCAAGATGCACTTTCCATCAGAGAAAAATACCAACCAATCATGTCGGTCTCACGCCCATCCACTCGAAATTTCTAAACAAAAGGATATATGGAATCGCGAGTCATGTACTAAAGGTGCGATCATACCAGCACTAATGCACCGGATCCCATCAGAACACTGCAGTTAAGCATGCTTGGGCGAGAGTAGTACTAGGATTGGTGACCTCCCGGGAAGTCCTCGTGTTGCCCCCCTTTTTATTTTTTTATTTTTCCATCCAAAACGAGTCTAATATTGGAAACCCCATAACTTTTGAACCGTGTGGAACTACGACGCCCACATAAACAATTTCGGAAAGCCCTAGAAACCATCTAGGTTGGTGATAGGTCTTCGCGTTCTTTCGGGTCCCAATTCAGCGGTCTTGACCCTCAAACGGGCTGCTGAAGTTTGCAGCCCGAAAAAAAGTTGCGATGCGGTCTTTTCGGTTGGTTTTTTTTACTTTTTGTTGTGTTCTACGTCATCCACGATGCACTTTCCATTAGAGAAAAATACCAACCAATCATGTGGGTCCCACGCCCATCCACTCGAAATTTCCGAACAAATGGATATATGGAATTGAGAGTCATGTACTAACGGGTGAGATCATACCAGCAGTAATGCACCGGATCCCATCATAACTCCACTGTTAACCTTGCTTGGGCGAGAGTAGTACTAGGATGGGTGTCCTTCCGGGAAGTCCTCGTGTTGCACCCATTTTTATTTTTTCTTTTTCGATCTGAAACGAGTATAATATTGGAAACCCCATAACTTTTGAACCGTGTGGAACTATGACGCCCACAGAAACCATTTCGGAAGCCCTTGAAACCATCTAGGTCGGTGAGAGGTCGTCGCGTTCTTTCGGGTCCAAATTCAACGGTCTTGCCCCTCAAACGGGCTGCTGAAGTTTGCTGCCCGAAAAAAAGTTGCGATGCGGTCTTTTCGCTTGTTTTTTTTTTATAACTTTTTGCTGTGTTCTACGTCATCCACGATGCACTTCAAGTTAGAAAAAAATACCAACCAAACATGTGGGTCCCACACCCATCCACTCGAAATTTCCGATTAAATGGATATATGGAATCGCGAGTAATGTACTTACGGGTGCGATCATACCAGCCGTAATGCACCGGATCCCATCAGAACTCCGCTGTTAAGCGTGCTTGGGCGAGAGTAGTACTAGGATGGGTTTCCTTCAGGAAATTCCTCGTGTTGCACCCTTTTTTATTTTTTCTTTTTCGATCTGAATCGAGTATAATATTGGAAACCCCATAACTATTGAACCGTGTGGAACTACGACGCCCACCGTACCAATTCTGAAAGCCCCAGAAACCATCTAGGTCGGTGATAGGTCGTCGCAATTTTTCGGGTCCAAATTCAGCCACTTGACCCTCAAACGTGCTGCCGAAGTTTGCGGCCCGAAAAAAAAGTTGTGATGCGGTCTTTTCGCTTGTTTTTTTTTTCCTTTTTGCGGTGTTCTACGTCATCCAAGATAGACTTTCCGAACAATCATGTGGGTCCCACGCCCATCTACTCGAAATTTCCGAACAAAAGGATATATGGAATGACGAGTCATTTACTAATGGGTGCGATCATACCAGCAGCAATGCACCGGATCCCATCAGAACTCTGCAGTTAAGCATGCTTGGGCGAGGGTAGTACTAGGATGGGTGACCTCCCGGGAAGTCCTCGTGTTGCACCCCTTTTTATTTTTTCTTGTTCAATCTGAAACGAGTATAATATTGGAAACCCCATAACTTTTGAACCGTGTAGAACTACGACGCCCGCAGAACCAATTCGGAAAGCCCTAGAAACCATCTAGGTCGGTGATAAGTCGTCGCGATTTTTTGGGTCCAAATTCAGCCGTCTTGACCCTCAAACGGGCTGCCGAAGTTTGCGGCCCGAAAAAAAAGTTGCGATGCGGTCTTTTCGCTTGTTTTTTTTTTTTACTTTTTGCTGTGTTTTACGTCATCCAAGATGCACTTTCCATCAGAGAAAAATACCAACCAATCATATCGGTCTCACGCCCATCCACTCGAAATTTCTAAACAAAAGGATATATGGAATCGCGAGTCATGTACTAAAGGTGCGATCATACCAGCACTAATGCACCGGATCCCATCAGAACACTGCAGTTAAGCATGCTTGGGCGAGAGTAGTACTAGGATTGGTGACCTCCCGGGAAGTCCTCGTGTTGCCCCCCTTTTTATTTTTTTATTTTTCCATCCAAAACGAGTCTAATATTGGAAACCCCATAACTTTTGAACCGTGTGGAACTACGACGCCCACAGAAACAATTTCGGAAAGCCCTAGAAACCATCTAGGTTGGTGATAGGTCTTCGCGTTCTTTTGGGTCCAAATTCAGCGGTCTTGACCCTCAAACGGGCTGCTGAAGTTTGCAGCCCGAAAAAAAGTTGCGATGCGGTCTTTTCGGTTGGTTTTTTTTACTTTTTGTTGTGTTCTACGTCATCCACGATGCACTTTCCATTAGAGAAAAATACCAACCAATCATGTGGGTCCCACGCCCATCCACTCGAAATTTCCGAACAAATGGATATATGGAATTGAGAGTCATGTACTAACGGGTGAGATCATACCAGCAGTAATGCACCGGATCCCATCATAACTCCACTGTTAACCTTGCTTGGGCGAGAGTAGTACTAGGATGGGTGTCCTTCCGGGAAGTCCTCGTGTTGCACCCATTTTTATTTTTTCTTTTTCGATCTGAAACGAGTATAATATTGGAAACCCCATAACTTTTGAACCGTGTGGAACTACGACGCCCACAGCACCAATACGGAAAGCCCCAGAAACCATCTAGGTCGATGATAAGTCGTCGCGATTTTTTGGGTCCAGATTCAGCCGTTTTGACCCTCAAACAGGCTGCCGAAGTTTGCGGCCCGAAAAAAATGTTGCGATGCGGTCTTTTCGCTTGGTTTTTTTTTTTTTTTTTGTTACTTTTTGCTGTGTTCTACGTCATGCAAGATGCACTTTCCGTTAGAGAAAAATACCAACCAATCATGTAGGTCCCACGCCCATCCCCTCGAAATTTCCGAACAAAAGGATATATGGAATCGCGAGTCATGTACTAAAGGTGCGATCATACCAGCACTAATGCACCGGATCCTATCAGAACTCTGCAGTTAAGCATGCTTGGGCGAGAGTAGTACTAGGATTGGTGACCTCGGGGGAAATATTGGAAACCCCATAACTTTTGAACCGTGTGGAACTACGACGCCCACAGAAATCATTTCGGAAGCCCTAGAAACAATCTAGGTCAGTGATAGGTCTTCGCGTTCTTTCGGGTCCAAATTCAGCGGTCTTGACCCTCAAACAGGCTGCTGAAGTTTGCGGCCCGAAAAAAAGTTGCGATGCGGTCTTTTCGCTTGTTTTTTTTTTTTTTTTTTACTTTTTACTGTGTTCTACGTCATCCACGATGCACTTCCAGTTTGAAAAAAATACCAACCAATCATGTGGGTCCCACGCCCATCCACTCGAAATTTCCGAACAAAAGGATATATGGAATCGCGAGTCATGTACTAACGGGTGCGATCATACCAGCAGTAATGCACCGGATCCCATCAGAACTCCGCTGTTAAGCGTGCTTGGGCGAGAGTAGTACTAGGATGGGTGTCCTTCAGGGAAGTCCTCGTGTTGCACCCCTTTTTATTTTTTATTTTTCAATCTGAAATGAGTCTAATATTGCAAACCCCATAACTTTTGAACCGTGTGGAACTACGACGCCCACAGCACAATTTCGGAAAGCTCCTGAAACCATCTAGGTCGGTGATAGGTCGTCGCGATTTTTCGGGTCAAAATTCAGCCGTCTTGACCCTCAAACGGGCTGCCGAAGTTTGCGGCCCGAAAAAAATGTTGCGATGCGGTCTTTTCGCTTTTTTTTTTTTTTTACTTTTTGCTGTGTTCTACTTCATCCATGATGCACTTTCCGGTAGAGAAAAATACCAACCAATCATGTTGGTCCCACGGCCATCCACTCGAAATTTCCGAACAAAAGGATATATGGAATGGCGAGTCATTTACTAATGGGTGCGATCATACCAGCAGCAATGCACCGGATCCCATCAGAACTCCGCAGTTAAGCGTGCTTGGGCGAGAGTAGTACTAGGATGGGTGACCTCTCGGGAAGTCCTCGTGTTGCACCCCTTTTTATTTTATCTTTATCAATCTGAAACGAGTATAATATTGGAAACCCCATAACTTTCTAACCGTGTGGAAACAGGACGCCCACTGAACCATTTCGGAAAGACCCAGAAACAATGTAGGTTGGTAATAGGGCGTCGCAATTTTTTATGGTCCAAATTCAGCCGTCTTGGCCCTCAAACAGGCTGCCAAAGTTTGCGGCCCGAAAACAAAGTTGCGATGCGGTCTTTTCGCTTGGTTTTTTTGTTTTTTTTTTACTTTTTGCTGTGTTCTACGTCATCCAAGATGCACTTTCCGTTAGAGAAAAATACCAACCAATCATGTCGGTCTCACGCCCATCCACTCGAAATTTCTGAACAAAAGGATATATGGAATCGCGAGTCATATACTAAAGGTGCGATCATACCAGCACTAATGCACCGGATCCCATCAGAACTCTGCAGTTAAGCATGCTTGGGCGAGAGTAGTACTAGGATTGGTGACCTCCCGAGAAGTCCTCGTGTTGCCCCCTTTTGATTTTATTATTTTTCCATTCAAAACGATTCTAATATTGGAAACCCCATAACTTTTGAACCGTGTGGAACTACGACGTCCACAGAAACCATTTCGGAAAGCCCTAGAAACCATCTTGGTCGGTGATAGGTCCTCGCGGTCTTGACCCTCAAACGGGCTGCTGAAGTTTGTGGCCCGAAAAAAAGTTGCGAGGCGGTCTTTTCGCTTGTTTTTTTTTTTTTACTTTTTGTTGTGTTCTACGTCATCCACGATGCACTTTCCATTAGAGAAAAATACCAACCAATCATGTGGGTCTCACGCCCATCCACTCGAAATTTCCGAACAAATGGTTATATGGAATTGAGAGTCATGTACTAACGGGTGCGATCATACCAGCAGTAATGCACCGGATCCCATCAGAACTCCACTGTTAAGCTTGCTTGGGAGAGAGTAGTACTAGGATGGGTGTCCTTCCGGGAGTCCTCGTGTTGCACCCATTTTTATTTTTTCTTTTTCGATATGAACGAGTATAATATTGGAAACCCCATAACTTTTGAACCGTGTGGAACTACGACGCCCACAGAAACAATTCGGAAAGCCCCAAAAACCATCTAGGTCGGTGATAAGTCGTTGCAATTGTTTGGGTCCAAATTCAGCCGTCTTGACCCTCAAACGGGCTGCCGAAATTTGCGGCCCGAAAAAAAAGTTGCGATGCGGTCATTTCGCTTTTTTTTTTTTACTTTTTGCTGTGTTCTACGTCATCCAAGATGCACTTTCAGTTAGAGAAAAATAACAACCAATCATGTGGGTCCCACGCCCATCCACTCGAAATTTCCGAACAAAGGGATATATGGAATCGCGAGTCATGTACTAAAGGGTGCGATCATACCCGCACTAATGCACCGGATACCATCAGAGCTCCGCTAATAAGCGTGGTTGGGCGAGGGTAGTACTAGGATGGGTGACCTCCCGGGAAGTCCTCGTGTTGCACCCCTTTTTATTTTTTCTTGTTCATTCTGACACGAGTCTAATATTGGAAACCCCATAACATTTGAACCATGTGGAACTACGACGCCACAGGACGAATACGAAAAGCCACAGAACCATCTAGGTCGGTGATAAGTCGTCGCGATTTTCTGGGTCCAAATTCAGCGTCTTGACCCTAAAACGGGCTACCGAAGTTTGCGGCCCGAAAAAAAAAGTTGCGATGCGGTCTTTTCGCTTGGTTTTTTTTTTTTTACTTTTTGCTGTGTTCTACGTCATCCAAGATGCACTTTCCGTTAGAGAAAAATACCAACCAATCATGTGGGTCCCACGCCCATCCCCTCGAAATTTCCGAACAAAAGGATATATGGAATCGCGAGTCATCTACTAAAGGTGCGATCATACCAGCACTAATGCACCGGATCCCATCAGATCTCTGCAGTTAAGCATGCTTGGGCGAGAGTAGTAGTACAAGGATTGGTGCCCTCCGGGGAAGTCCTTGTGTTGCCCCCTTTTTATTTTTTATTTTTCAATCCAAAACGAGTCTAATATTGGAAACCCGATTACTTTTGAACCGTGTGGAACTACGACGCCCACAGAAACCATTTCCGAAAGCCCTAGAAACCATCTAGGTCGGTGATAGGTTTTCGCTTGGTTTTTTTTTTTTTACTTTTTACTGTGTTCTACGTCATCCAAGATGCACTTCCAGTTTGAAAAAAATACTAACCAATCATGTGGGTCCCACGCCCATCCACTCGAAATTTCCGAACAAAAGGATATATGGAATCGCGAAGTCATGTACTAACGGGTGCGATCATACCAGCCAGTAATGCACCGGATCCCATCAGAACTCCGCTGTTAAGCGTGCTTGGGAGAAAGTAGTACTAGGATGGGTGTCCTTCAGGGAAGTCCTCCCGTTGCACCCCTTTTTATTTTTTATTTTTCATTCTGAAATGAGTCTAATATTGGAAACCCCATAACTTTTGAACCGTGTGGAACTACAACGCCCACAGCACAATTTTGGAAAGCCCCAGAAACCACTAGGTCGGTGATGAGGTCGTTACGATTTTTCGGGACCAAATTCAAGCCGTCTTGACCCCTCAAAACGGGCTGCCGAAGTTTGCGGCCCGAAAAAAATGTTGCGATGCGGTCTTTTTCGCTTGGTTTTTTTTTTTTTTTTACTTTTTGCTGTGTTCTACTTCATCCATGATGCACTTTCCGGTAGAGAAAAATACCAACCAATCATGTTGGTCCCACGGCCATCCACTCAAAGTTTCCGAACAAAGGATATATAAAATCGCGAGTCATTTACTAATGGGTGCGATCATACCAGCACTATTGCACCGGATCCTATCAGAACTCCGCAGTTAAGTGTTCTTGGGCGAGAGTATTACTAGGATTGGTGACCTCCCGGGAAGTCCTCGTGTTGCATCCCTTTTTTATTTTTTATTTTTCAATATGAAACGAGTCTAATATTGGAAACCGCATAACTTTTGAAACCGTGTGGAACTACGACGCCCACAGCACCATTTCAGAAAGCCCCAGAAACCTTCTAGGTCATGGATAAGTCGTCGCGATTTTTGGGTCCAAATTCAGCCGTCTTGACCCTCAAACGGGCTGCCGAAGTTTGCGGCCCGAAAAAAAGTTGCGATGTTGTCTTTTTCGCTTGGTTTTTTTTTTTTTTACTTTTTGCTGTGTTCTACGTCATGCAAGATGCACTTTCCGTTAGAGAAAAATACCAACCAATAATGTCGGTCCCACGCCCATCCACTCGAAATTTCCGAACAAAAGGATATATGGAATCGCGAGTCATCTACTAAAGGTGCGATCATACCAGCACTAATGCACCGGATCCCATCAGAACTCTGCAGTTAAGCATGCTTGGGCGAGAGTAGTACTAGGATTGGTGACCTCCCCGGGAAGTCCTCGTGTTGCCCCCCTTTTTATTTATTATTTTTCCATCCAAACGGGTCTAATATTGGAAACCCCATAACTTCTGAACCGTGTGGAACTACGATGCCCACAGAAACCATTTCGGAAAGCCCTAGAAACCATCTAGGTCGGTGATAGGTCTTCGCGTTCTTTCGGGTCCAAATTCAGCAGTCTTGACCCTCAACGGGCTGCTGAAGTTTGCGGCCCGAAAAAAAGTTGCGATGCGGACTTTTCGCTTGTTTTTTTTTACTTTTGTTGTGTTCTACGTCATCCACGATGCACTTTCCATTAGAGAAAAATACCAAACAATCATGTGGGTCCCACGCCCATCCACTCGAATTTCCGAACAAATGGATATATGGAATTGAGGGTCATGTACTAACGTGTGCGATCATACCAGCAGTAATTGCACCGGATCCCATCAGAACTCCACTGTTAAGCTTGCTGGGCGAGAGTAGTACTAGGATGGGTGTCCTTCCCGGAAGTCCTCGTGTTGCACCCATTTTATTTTTTCTTTTTCGATCTGAAACGAGTATAATATTGGAACCCCATAACTTTTGAACCGTTGTGGAACTACGAAGCCCACAAAAACCATTCGGAAAGCCCCAAAAACATCTGGTCAGTGATAAGTCGTCGCAATTTTTCGGGTCCAAATTCAGCCGTCTTTTGACCCTCAAACGGGCTGCCGAAGTTTGCGGCCCGAAAAAAAAGTTGCGATGCGGTCATTTCGCATGTTTTTTTTTTAACTTTTTGCTGTGTTCTATGTCATCCAATGATGCACTTTCAGTTAGAGAAAAATAACAACCAATCATGTGGGTCCAACGCCCATCCACTCGAAATTTCCGAACAAAAGATATATGGAATCGCGAGTCATGTACTAAAGGATGCGATCATTCCAGCACTAAAGCACCGGCTCCCATCAGAGCTCCGCAGTTAAGCGTGCTTGGGCGAGGGTAGTACTAGGATGGGTGACCTCCCGGGAAGTCCTCGTGTTGCACCCCTTTTTATTTTTTCTTGCTCATTCTGACACGAGTCAAATATTGGAACCCCATAACATTTGAACCGTGTGAAACTACGACGCCCACAGAACCAATACGGAAAGCCCCAGAAACCATCTAGGTCGGTGATATGTCGTCGCGATTTTTGGGTCCAAATTCAGCCGTCTTGACCCTCAAACGGGCTGCCGAAGTTTGCGGCCCGAAAAAAAAGTTGCGATGCGGTCTTTTCGCTTGGTTTTTTTTTTTTACTTTTTGCTGTGTTCTACGTCATCCAAGATGCACTTTCCGTCAGAGAAAAATACCAACCAATCATGTCGGTCTCACGCCCATCCACTCGAAATTTCTGAACAAAAGGATATATGGAATCGCGAGAGTCATGTACTAAAGGTGCGATCATACCAGCACTAATGCACCGGATCCCATCAGAACTCTGCAGTTAAGCATGCTTGGGCGAGAGTAGTACTAGGATTGGTGACCTCCCGGGAAGTCCTCGTGTTGCCCCCTTTTTATTTTTTTATTTTCCATCCAAAACGAGTCTAATATTGTAAACCCCATAACTTTTGAACCGTGTGGAACTACGACGCCCACAGAAACCATTTCGGAAAGCCCTAGAAACCGTCTAGGTCGTTGATAGGTCTTCGCGTTCTTTCGGGTCCAAATTCAGCGGTCTTGACCCTCAAACGGGCTGCTGAAGTTTGCGGCCCGAAAAAAATGTCGCGATGCGGTCTTTTCGCTTGTTTTTTTTTTTTTTTACTTTTTACTGTGTTCAACGTCATCCACGATGCACTTCCAGTTTGAAAAAAATACCAACCAATCATGTGGGTCTCACGCCCATCCACTCGAAATTTCCGAACAAAAGGATAATGGAATCGCGAAGTCATGTACTAACGGGTGCGATCATAACAGCAGTAATGCACCGGATCCCATCAGAACTCCGTTGTTAAGCGTGCTTGGGCAAGAGTAGTAACTTGGATGGGTGTCCTTCAGGGAAGTCCTCCCGTTGCACCCCTTTTTATTTTTTATTTTTCATTCTGAAATGAGTCTAATATTGGAAACCCCATAACTTTTTGAAACCGTGTGGAACTACAACGCCCACAGCACAATTTTGGAAAGCCCCAGAAACCACCTAGGTCGGTGATCGGTCGTTACGATTTTTTCGGGACCAAATTCAGCCGTCTTGTCCCTCAAACGGGCTGCCGAAGTTTGCGGCCCGAAAAAAAAGTTGCGATGCGGTCTTTTCGCTTGGTGTTTTTTAAAAAACTTTTAGCTGTGTTCTACGTCATCCACGATGCACTTTGCGTTAGAGAAAAATACCAACCAATCATGTGGGTCCCACGGCCAGCCTTTCGAAATTTTCCGAACAAAAGGATAATGGAATCGCGAGTCAATGTACTAACGGGTGCGATTCATACAGCAGTAATGCACCGGATCCCATCAGAACTCCGTTGTTAAGCGTGCTTGGGCAAGAGTAGTACTTGGATGGGTGTCCTTCAGGGAAGTCCTCGTTTTCACCCTTTTTATTTTTTATTTTTCAATCTGAAATGAGTCTAATATTGTAAACCCCATAACTTTGAACCGTGTGAACTACGACGCCCACAGAACAATTTCGGAAAGCCCCAGAAACCATATAGGTCGCGTGATAGTTCGTCGCATTTTTTCGTGACCAAATTCAGCCGTCTTGACCCTCAAACCGGGCTGCCGAAGTTTGCGGCCCGAAAAAAAATGTTGCGATGCTGTCCTTTCGCTTGTTTTTTTTTTTACTTTTTGTTGTGTTCTACGTCATCAATATTCACTTTCCTTAGAGAAAAATACCAACCAATCATGTGGGGCCGTTGGCCAGCCACTCGAAATTTCCATACAAAAGGATATATGGAATCGCGAGTCATGTACTAACGGGTGCAATCATACTAGCACTAAGGCACCGGATCCCTCAGAACTCCGCAGTTAAGCGTTCTTGGGCAGGAGGTAGTACTTGGATGGGTGACCCTCCCGGGAAGTCCTCGTGTTGCACCCCCTTCTAATCTTTTTATTTTTCAATCTCAACGAGTCTAATATTGGAAACCGCATAACTTTTGAACGTGTGGAACTACGACGCCCACAGCACCATTTCGGAAAGCACCAGAAACCATCTACGTCTTGGATAAGTCGTCGCGATTTTCGGGTCCAAATTCAGTGGTCTTGACCCTCGAACGGGCTGCTGAAGTTTGCGGCCCCGACAAAAAGTTGCGGATGCCGTCTTTTTCGCTTGGTTTTTTTTTTTTTTTTTACTTTTCGTTGTGTTCTACGTCATCCACGATGCACTTCCAATTAGAAAAAACTACCAATCAATCATGTGGGTCCCACGCCCCATCCACTTGAAATTTCCGAACAAAGTGAATTTATGGAACGCGAGTCATATACTAACGGGTGCGATCATACCAGCAGTAATGCACCGATCCCATCAGAACTCCGCTGTTAAGCGTACTTGGGCGAAGTAGTACTATGATCGGGTGTTCTTCAGGGAAGTCCTCGTGTGCACCCCTTTTTATTTTTTTTCTTTTTCGATCCTGAAACGAGTCTAATATTGGAAACTCCATAACATTTGAACCGTGTGGAACTACGACGCCCACAGCACCATTCGGAAAGCCCCAGAATCCATCTAGGTTGGTGATAGGTTCGTCGCCGATTTTTCAGGTCCAAATTCAGCCGTCTTGACCCTCAAACGGGCTGCCGAAGTTTGCGGCCCGAAAAAAAAGTTGCGATGCGGTCTTTTTCGCTTGGTGTTTTTTTAAATAACTTTTAGCTGTGTTCTACGTCATCCACGATGCACTTTGCGTCTAGAGAAAAATACCAACCAATCATGTGGGTCCCACGGCCAGCCTTCGAAATTTCCGAACAAAAGGATATATGGAATCGCGAATCATGTACTAATGGGTGCGATCATACCAGCATTAATGCACCGGATCCCACAGAACTCGTAGTTAAGCGTGCTTGGGACGAGAGTAGTACTAGAATGGGTGACCTCCCGGGAATTCCTCGTGTTGCACCCCTTTTTATTTTTTTTTCATCTAAACGAGTCTAATATTGGAAACCCCATAACTTTTGAACGTGTGGAACTACGACGCCCATAGCACCATTTCGGAAACCCCAGAAACCATCTAGGTCGGTGATAGGTCGTCGCGATTTCGGGTCCAAATTCAGCCGTCTTGACCCTCAAACGGCACCCGAAGTTTGCGGCCCGAAAAAAAAGTTGCGATACGGTCTTTTCGCTTGTTTTTTTTTAAACTTTTTGCTGTGTTCTACGTCATCCACGATGCACTTTCCGTTAGAGAAAAATACCAACCAATCATGTGGGTCCCACGGCCAGCACTCGAAATTTCCGAACAAAAGGATATATGGAATCGCGAGTCATGTACTAACGTGTGCGATCATACCAGCACTAATGCACCGGATCCCATCAGAACTCCGTGTTAAGCGTGCTTGGGCTGAGAGTAGTACTGGATGGGTGTCCTCAGGGAAGTCCTCGTGTTGCACCCCTTTTTATTTTTTATTTTCAATCTGAAACGAGTCTAATATTGGAAACCCCATAACTTTTGAACCGTGGGAACTACGACGCCCACAGAACAATTTCGGAAAGCCCCGGAAACCACTAGGTCGGTGATAGGTCGTCGCGATTTTTCGTGACCAAATTCAGCCGTCTTGACCCTCAAACGGGCTGCCGAAGTTTGCGGCCCGAAAAAAATGTTGTGATGCGGTTTCGCTTGTTTTTTTTTTAACTTTTTGATGTGTTCTACTTCATCCGATGCACTTTCCGGTAGAGAAAAATACCAACCAATCATGTGGGTCCCACGGCCATCCACTCGAAATTTCCGAACAAAAGGATAATGGAATCGCGAGTCATTTACTAATGGTTGCGATCATACCAGCACTAATGCACCGGATCCCATCAGAACTCCGCAGTTAAGTGTTCTTGGGCGAGAGTAGTACTAGGATGGGTGACCTCCCGGGAAGTCCTCGTGTTGCACCCCTTTTTTTTTTTCTTTTTCAATCTGAAACGAGTCTAATATTGGAAAACCCCCATAAACTTTCTAACCGTGTGGAACTACGACGCCCACAGTACCATTTCGGAAATCCCCAGAAACATCTAGGTTGGTGATAGGTCGTCGCGATTTTTCGGGTCCACATTCAGCCATCTTGACCCTCAAACGGGAGCCGAAGTTTGCGGCCTGAAAAAAAAGTTGTGAGGTTGTCTTTTCGCTTTTTTTTTTTTTACTTTTTGCTGTGTTCTACGTCATCCACTATTCAACTTTCCTTAGAGGAAAAATACCAACCAATCATGTGGGTCCAACGGCCAGCCACTCGAAATTTTCAAACAAAGGATATATGGGAATCGCGAGTCATGTACTAACGGGTGCGATCATACTAGCACTAATGCACCGGATCCATCAGAATCTGCAGTTAAGCGTTCTTGGGCGAGAGTAGTACTGGATGGGTGACCTCCCGGGAAGTCCTCGTGTTGCACCCCTTCATAATTTTTTATTTTCAATCTCAAAAGAGTCTAATATTGGAAACAGCATATACTTTTGAAACCTTGTGGAATACGACGCCCACAGCACCATTTCGGAAAGCCCAGAAACCATCTAGGTCTTGGATAAGTCGTCGCGACTTTTCGGGTCAAATTCAGCCGACTTGACCCTCAAACGGGCCTGCCGAAGTTGCGGCCTGAAAAAAAAGTTGTGATGCTGTCTTTTTCGCTTTTTTTTTTTTTACTTTTTGCTGTGTTCTACGTCAAGATGCACTTTCCGTTAGAGAAAAATACCAACCAATCATGTGGGTCCCACGCCATCCACTCGAAATTTCCGAACAAAAGGATATATGGAATCGCGAGTCATGTACTAAAGGTGCGATCATACCAGCACTAATGCACCGGATCCCATGAGAACTGCAGTTAAGCATGCTTGGGCGAGAGTAGTACTAGGATGGTGACCTCCGGGAAGTCCTGTGTTGCCCCCTTTTTATTTTTTATTTTTCAATCAAAACGAGTTAATATTGGAAACCCCATAACTTTTGAACCGTGTGGAACTACGACGCCCAGAGAAACCATTTCGGAAAGCCCTAGAAACCATCTAGGTCGGTGATAGGTCTTCGCGTTTTTCGGGTCCAAATTCAGCGTCTTGACCCTCAACGGGCTGCTGAAGTTTGCGGCCCGAAAAAAAAGTTGCGATACGTCTTTTCGCTTGGTTTTTTTTTTTTTTACTTTTTGTTGTTCTACGTCATCCACGATGCACTTCCAATTAGAAAAAATACCAATCAATCATGTGGGTCCCACGCCATCCACTGAAATTTCCAAAAAATGATTATGGAATCGCGATCATACTAACGGGTGCGATCATACCAGCAGTAATGCACCGGATCCCATCAGAACTCCGCTGTTAAGCGTACTTGGGAGAGAGTAGTACTAGGATGGGTGTTCTTCAGGGAAGTCCTCGTGTTGCACCCCTTTTTATTTTTTCTTTTTCGATCTGAAATGAGTCTAATATTGGAAACTCCATAACATTTGACCGTGTGGAACTACGACGCCCACAGCACCATTTCAGAAAGCCCCAGAATCCATCTAGGTTGGTGATAGGTCATCGCGATTTTTCAGGTCCAAATTCAGCCGTCTTGACCCTCAAACGGGCTGCCGAAGTTTGCGGCCCGAAAAAAAAGTTGCGATGCGGTCTTTTCGCTTGGTGTTTTTTTAAAAAACTTTTAGCTGTGTTCTACGTCATTCACGATGCACTTTGTGTTAGAGAAAAATACCAACCAATCATGTGGGTCCCACGGCCAGCCTTTCGAAATTTCCGAACAAAAGGATATATGGAATCGCGAATCATGTACTAATGGGTGCGATCATACAGCATTAATGCACCAGATCCCATCAGAACTCCGTAGTTAAGCGTGCTTGGGCGAGAGTAGTACTTGGATGGGTGTCTCTCAGGGAAGTCCTCGTGTTGCACCCCTTTTATTTTTTATTTTTCAATCTGAAATGAGTCTAATATTGGAAACCCCATAAATTTTGAACCGTGTGGAACTACGACGCCCACAGAACAATTTCGGAAAGCCCCCGGAACCATCTAGGTCGGTGATAGGTCGTCGCGATTTTTCGTGACCAAATTCAGCCGTCTTGACCCTCAAACGGGCTGCCGAAGTTTGCGGCCCGAAAAAATGTTGTGATGCTGTCCTTTCGCTTGGTTTTTTTTTAACTTTTTGATGTGTTCGACTTCATCCATGATGCACTTTCCGTTAGAGAGAAAAATACCAACCAATCATGTGGGTCCCACGGCCACACTCAAAATTTCCGAACAAAAGGATATATGGAATCGCGAGTCATGTACTAATGGTTGCGATCATACCAGCATAATGCACCGGATCCCATCAGAACTCCGCAGTTAAGCATTCTTGGGCGAGAGTAGTACTAGGATGGTGACCTCCCGGGAAGTCCTCGTGTTGCACCCCTTTTTATTTTTTCTTTTTCAATCTGAAACGAGTCTAATATTGGAACCCCATAACTTTCTAACCGTGTGGAACTACGAGGCCACAGCACCATTTCGGAAATCCCCAGAAACCATCTAGGTCGGTGATAGGTCGTCGCGATTTTTGGGTCCAAATTCAGCCGTCTTGACCCTCAAACGGGCCCGAAGTTTGCGGCCCGAAAAAAAGTTGTGATACGGTCTTTTCGCTTGTTTTTTTTTTTAACTTTTTGCTGTGTTCTACGTCATCCACGATGCACTTTCGTTAGAGAAAAATACCAAACCAATCATGTGGGTCCACGGCCAGCCACTCGAAATTTCCAACAAAAGGATATATGGAATCGGCGAGTCATGTACTAACGGGTGCGATCATACCAGCACTAATGCACCGGATCCCATCAGAACTCCGCAGTTAAGCGTGCTTGGGCGAGAGTAGTACTGGATGGGTGACCTCCCGGGAAAGTCCTCGTGTTGCACCCCTTTATTTTTATTTTTCAATCTAAACGAGTCAATATTGGAAACCCATAACTTTTGAACGTGTGGAAACTACGACGCCCACAGCACCATTTCGGAAAGCCCCAGAAACCATCTAGGTCTTGGTAAGTCGTCGCGATTTCGGGTCCAAATTCAGCCGTCTTGACCCTCAAACGGGCTGCCGAAGTTTGCGGCCGAAAAAAAAGTTGCGATGTCTTTTTCGCTTGTTTTTTTTTTAATTTTGCTGTGTTCTACGTCATGCAAGATGCACTTCCGTTAGAGAAAAATACCAACCAATCATGTGGGTCCCACCCCAGCCACTCGAAATTTCCGAACAAAAGGATATATGGAACGCGAGTCATGTACTAACGGGTGCGATCATACCAACACTAATGCACCGGATCCATCAGAACTCCGTTGTTAAGCGTGCTTGGGGCGAGAGTAGTACTAGGATGGGTGTCCTTCAGGGAAGTCCTCGTGTGCAACCCTTTATTTTTTCTTTTTCAGTCTGAAACGAGTCTAATATTGGAAACCCCATACCTTTTGAACGGTGGGAACTACGACGCCCATAGCACCATTTCAGAAAGCCATAGAAACCATCTAGGTCGGATGATAGTCATCGCGATCTTTCGGGTCAAAAATTCAGCCGTCTTGACCCAACGGGCACCCGAAGTTTGCGGCCTGAAAAAAAAAGTTGCGATACGGTCTTTTCGCTTGTTTTTTTTTTTTTAACTTTTTGCTGTGTTCTATGTAATCCACGATGCACTTTCCGTTAGAGAAAAATACCAACCAATCATGTGGTCCCACGGCCAGCAACTCGAAATTTCACACAAAAGGATATATGGATCGCGAGTCTTGTACTAACGGTGCGATCATACCAGCACAATGCACCGGATCCCATAAGAAACTCCGCAGATAAGCGTGCTTGAGGGAGAGTAGTAACTAGGATGGGGACCTCCCGGGAAGTCCTCGTGTTGCACCCTTTTTATTTTCTTTTTTTCAATCTGAAACGAGTCTAATATTGGAAACCCATAACTTTGAACTTGTGGAACTACGACGCCCATAGCAATTTCGGAAAGCCCAGAATTCCATCTAGGTTGGTGATAGGTCGGCGATTTTTCAGTTCAAAATTCAGCCGTCTTGACCTCTCAAACGGGCTTGCCGAAGTTTGCGGCCCGAAAAAAAGTTGCGATGCGGTCTTTTTGCTTGGTGTTTTTTTAAAAACTTTAGCTGTGATCTACGTATCCACGATGCACTTTGCGTTAGAGAAAAATACCAACCAATCATGTTGGTCCCACGGCCATCCACTCAAAATTTCCGAACAAAAGGATAAATGGAATCGCGAGTCATTCCTAAAGGTGCGATCATACCACGCAACTAAGGCACCCGGATCACATCAGATCGCAGTTTTAAGAATCCCTTGGGCGAGGGAGTAGTATCAAGGAGTTGTGCTCGGGAGGATTAGTCCTTGTGTTGACCCCTTTTTATTTTTATTTTTCAATCAAAACGAGTCTAATATTGGAAAACCCCATTGACGTTTGAACACGTGTGGAACTTCGAATGCC